>JAXGGA010007814.1:22500-60363 GCA_038373865.1 Uloborus plumipes | reverse complement strand
GAGGGAAAACATCAATGTGCACGGGTGATATCCATTTTAATACTGAGTGAAATTTCAATGTGTGAAAGTTGATCAAATTTTGTAGCTCACGAAAGTTAATGTGAAACAAAAAATGAGAAATTTTGAAGTTACAAATTTTATGTTTCTCTCAATGTTTTAATGAATGTACATGTACAATGTACAGCAATTAACATGAACATAGTAATTGTTTAAGCCACAACGCGCAGTGGAAAGTGCGTTCAATAAAGATATGTTAGCACAATAATTTATCAGATAAATTTTAGTTATTGCTGAATTTTAGCCGTATACAATTGTCTTTTAGTTGTATTTTTTCAATTATTTACTTTTTTTAACCCATTAATGACCAGCGTCCCTTTTTAGGGACGATCCAAAAAAAAATCTGAATTTCCCCAAAATGAACATTTCAACCAAATAAGTGTTCAGTTAGTTCCTTGGTATTGATTCAATTCGTTATTAACAGATTGCAGCACATAACCATTGTAAAGTGTGTTCTGTAGGTAGCAGTTTTAATATGATCTTTATCAAAAATTACATCGTTCACAATCTCAAGAAAAAAGCTAAGTTTTCATAGTTATTCCCAGCTTTCCAGTTTATGTTCATTGCTGATTTTATTTCTTCTTATAAAATGTCTTTTTAAATGTTATATGGTAGACAGAAAAAAAATTTTAGTAAAAAAAGTATGTACCTTCTGGGGTCTATCGTAACTTTTAAGGGACGATTTTTCTTTCCTTGACAAAAACATTATTTTTTTACATAATATGTTTTTATTAATTTTCCTTTCTATTAAACACTGCTTGTAACCAGTATACAAAATATCTTTGGAAAAAAAAAAGTCAGGCATTAATGGGTTAAAAAATCGACAGCATATTACGGGAGAACCATCACAGAATTTTTTCTTGAGTACTTGGGGCTAATACAACTAAAAAATAGAGAAAAGAGACGATTTTAATTTTGTTTTTCGAAGTCCAACAAAAGAACAAACGCACCCCAGTAAATAAACAGTTTATTTTTTCTTCATAAATGAGGTTTTATTGAAGTTTTGAAACAAAAAAGTTTGATAAATGAAGTTTTTTTTAAAGTGAGTTTTCAACAATAACTTCCTTCTATGCAATTCCAGAAAGGGATGGGGGGGGGGGGGGGGGATCTATGAAAAAGGAAAATTTTTGAAAAACTGAAGGGAAAAAAAGTGCAAAAATAATATCTGTACCTCAGAACCAGAACGACGTAAGTCCACAAATGGCGATTTTTATACTTTTTTGCTGCATTATACGTTGAATCTTTTTCTGCATCGACCCGTAAGAACGTTATTCTAGAAAAGTAATTCCTTCACAATTATTTAGTAGCTTTAAAAGAGCATGAGTCCCATCCTTTGCATGCGTCCGACAATCGTTTTTTCTCTCTCCTGAAAAGTGACGGAAATCGACTTTCGTTAGTCTGGTTCTGAGGTATAGATATGTAGAGAGAATAAAGATAATGTGTGATGAGTGGAAAATGAATTATGCAAAATACAAACAACGCCTCTATAAAACTTTGGTATAAAATAAAAATCTACACTGTAGAAAACGAATGTTGTTTTTACACTATAATACAGCTAATTTTATAGTAATAAACTAAAAATTGCAAATTTTACGGTAATAAACTATAATTGCTAATTTTACAGTTTATTGCCGTACATTTTGCAGTTTTAAACTGGAACCTCTGCCACCAGTATTATACTGCTGTTTTTACAGCATAGTACAGCTAAATTTTACGGTAATAAATTGCAAAATTGCTAACTTTACAGTGAAAAACTAAAATTGCTAGCTTTACAATTTATCACTGCGCATTTTACAGTTTTGAATTGGAGTCTCGCCTGCCAGTATAAAACTGTAAAAAAATGAATAAATAAATAAATAAATAAATAAGTAAATACTTAAAAAAATAAAAAAGAAAATAAAAAATAAATAGATACATAAAAAAATTAAAAAAATAAGTAAATACATGAAAAATAAATTAATTAATTAAAAAAATAAAAAACAGTTCATTTTTTGCAGTGCACACATTTATAGACCACAAAATGTTTGTACTTCTTCAGTGGCTTTATTATTTGCGTAACGCTCCAAAAATAGAGAAAAAAAGAGAGTTTTTAACGACAATATAAATTTCTAAATTAAAATAGCGAAGCTGATCTACTTCTTAGTGTTCAGGGAACTCCACATGAAATTTCATAATGCAAATCTTTTTTTCAAATCGAAAACTTAACAAGAAGTTCTGTCAAGAACTAAACGAGCCTACTTTCCCGTACATCGACATCGGCATTCTAGCATCTGATCATTATTCTCTTGATTATCTAAGACTAAAAATTATGTCAAACATACCTTTAAAAGCAAAATATACCTCTCTCATCAGATGAAATAGACACATAAAAAGTAAATAAATGAATAAATAAAGTTTTGTCGCACCTTTTAAAGAATGTAACTGTTACAGTTCTTCCGTAGAAAAATTCCTCAATTGTTTTCAAAAAAAAAATTAAAAGTACAAAGTACATCAAAACACATTTTATCAAAGAAAGAAAAAAAAAGAAAAAAAAGAAAAAAAAACTCGTCCGTTGATAAAATGTCTCGAATTTCACTTTTAATCCGTTGCCAGTTGTTAAATATAAATTAAGAATAAAATGCCCTAGTGAATGAAACATTTTTGTTACAAAAAAAAATCGTCTGCCAAAAATAATAATAATAATAATAATAAATTCAATAAAACAAATGAATAAATAAACAAAAAATCGTCTGCACAGTCAGTCATTTTTTTCGGACTGTTTACTCAAAAGTTATTAGGGGTGACAGCTTGCTTGAGCGGTTCAATGTTGAATGAAAAATTGTTCAAATCGGAAATGTAAATACGGGAATGAAGTATCCTTGAAAAGTTCTTTCCAACAAAAAAAAGTTTGTTCAAATCGGACTGTTCATTAAAAAGTTAGTATCGCGGGACCGGTTATTTGAACGGCTCAAAGTTGAACCAAAAATTGTTCAAATCAAAAAATCAAATATGGGAATGAGCTGTACTAGCCGAGATCTTTCCAACAAAAAAAAGTTTGTCCAAATCGGAATGTTCATTCAAAAGTTATTAGGGGGGGGACAGACAGACCGACCGACAGACCGACCGACGACCGACACACAAATTCCCCATCTCAATCCCTACTTTCAAATTTTTAATTTTTCGATATTCATTTTACCTCTTTATTTTTTTAACTTGGCGATATTTTTTGGACTTGGCGATATTTTTTTTAACTTGGCGATATTTTTTGGACTTGGCGATATTTTTTCGATGCATTAAGCTACTTTTAATACGTTTTTCGTCTTTCTTTTATTTTTAACGGGAAAGTAGGCTAAAAAGGAGAAAAATCACTTTCTTCTCGCAGCAACAAGTAGAAGTACATTTTCAATGTCCAGACTCCAGAGGACAGCTGTAGTCTGTGACAACTCCTGAAAATGTCTCCATCCCAATCGTCCCGATCAAGTAGAGTGGTCAAGAATCGCATTTTCATTGTAAACGGGACCACCTGTTTCACCACAGGACACTGTTTGTTCAACAAACATCTTTGTTCTCTTCACTTCCTTCCGTGGGACAGCACGATTTGAAGTGTTGAGAACACCTGCATTTTCTGTTTCAATTAACAACGAATGCGTTAAGGAAAAGTTGGACATGTATTTTTCAAAAACTATAACATTATTATATTGAATAAGTTGAAATTTTTAGTACTCGGTACCGATATAATTATGTAAGTTACGATTATGATTATCATTTCTGTTTTTATTTCTACACCCGCCTAATACAAAGACTCTCGGGAAATAGCACTTGATTGTGGAAAATTTTGGCCCGTCATCAAATATTTCATCTTTTCCCTTTAAATGTTTTCTTTTTCTGATTAAAAAAGCAACGATATTTTTTTCACGACATTTTTATTCAACGTTTATAACACAATTTTGAGACACTTTTTGCTTTTTGCAGCCCCCCCCCCCCCGACGACTAGACCGGACCTTGCAGTCGTTTTTAATGACATTTTGTGATGCCTATCATATTTTTATTTACTTAATAAGATAATAGGTACAGTCAGTGGCGTATCCAGGAATTGATTTTGGGGGGTGCACATCGAACATCGACACTGTGATGAGAAAGGAAAAAAATCAAGAAATATGGTGAAACTTTAAAAACGCAGTATTTCGATTTAATTTTTTCCATTGAACGTTGCTCAAAGATAATTTTTTTTTTTTTTTTTCACAAAAATGAATATCATGCAAGAACAATAAGGCGCGGGTACATCGTTCATTTTCCTCTTACATTTCCACAATTACAGAATAACAATTAGTTTTACTTCTTATTGTCGAAAACAGAAAATAATATGACTATTTCAGTGTCCATAAAGTATTTTTCATTGAAAACCTGAAGCATATTTTCATGAAGGTTACATGTTTTTTCAAAATTCGGTGCCACCATTTTTTATAGTCTTACAAAATCTTGGGGGGTGCATTGGTCTCTTGGCACCCCCCCCTGGATACGCTACTGGGTACAATCATTTCCTTTTACATCTCATTGTTGACTTAAGTCCATGATAGTAAATGTTACTAATAACGTTTTTGGTAGGGTTTTTTTCTTTTTTAATTTATTTAAAACAAAAATGGCGTTTGAATGTAACTTTCTGGAAGTTTTTTGTCTTTTATTACATGTCTAAACATAATTATTTAAATTATTTTTTCTTCTTCTTCAGTAAATTTAAAATTTACTTAAGGGAAAAAAAGGTTGTTACGGCATTACTTTTGTAAAGCAATATTCTTTGTGATTAAAATTATAGATGCCATCTTCTAAACTTACATAAAGTTAAACTACAGTATAAGCAAGACTCACTTATCACGAGAGTGCTCAGATTTAAAGGGGAAAGAGCTTTTAAAAAACTGCTATATAAGGTAAATCCCCAACAGTCGACACTAGTGTCCCTATATAGAAGCTACTAATTTCTGAAAAATAGTAATCAACATTAAAAAGAACAAGTTGGTTTAGAAGCAGTACCTCTTTACACACCATTTTATGATTTCGATTCTATAGGTATAAAACGAAAAACTAAATGCCTTATTCATCAAAATTTTAAAATGCTGTTTAAATTAGCAATGCTTACCTTTCAGCCTATTCTTCATTGGTGTCAAGTACTGGTGGTATCATATTACCTTAATTAATTAATTTTTGTGTCATTCCATTTTTGCCTTACTTTCTGCTCCTTTTCATAACTTTAAATGCAACTCAAAAGCTGCAAACATTCTTCAATATTCCCATCTATGAAATAAATCTTAACAGCAAAAGCCGTCATCGGAGGGGGATTAGCCACAACCCTTCAACTTCAACTCGCAGCTTCCCCGCTGTGTCCAACAAAGAACGGATCTTTCCCCATCCCATGTCAGTTTAAAGTGACTTCCTTTGTGCTGGCAAGCAGTGGTCAGTTTGGTGGTCAGCGTGCTTCCTTTGTGTTCCCTTAAATGCGTGTCCGAATGTGAAGGGGCGCTATTTAAAGGTGTAGAGCTCTTTGAAAAGCTTCCAAGAGCGTTCGGGATTAGTCAAGACTCATTTCAGTCATTCTGGAGCGGAATGAGAAACAGCGGGCTACAGGAAGTACCGTTGTGGGCCCTGTTATTTCTTTGCGATTTTCTCAGGAGTATTTGTGGGGCGTACGGCAGTGTGTTATTTGTAATTAGGACAAAATGGTACTTCGTGGGAGATGGGGTACTTGGTTTTCTGTAAAAATACCAAGGATTTTTTAGTGTGCATATTTATTTGCAAGCGAATACCAAACAGCTCAATTACAGCATCTAGAGAATGTAGTTTCGTTCCTGCATTAGTGACCCAGTTGATTCTTTCACTGAGTCTGTCTGAAATTTTTATAACCGTGGTGCAGACCATTTTCCTTATACAGAACATAAAAGCTTAGTTAATCTTCATATCACGTTCTTTTACTTTCTCAACTACTTCCACAACTTAAGACACTGGTTGAAAGGTTTGCAAACTTTTAAACATTAATTCCAGACACATTACAAAAATTATGTGCGGTAAATTGGAGTAAATGGAAACGCGAGGTGAATGGCAATAAACTGCATTAATGCACTTAAGGTGATATTTGAAACTGCACTAAAGACAAGTAAAGGCTATGCGATATTAGGTAAGAATTTTGAACTTAGAAGGATCTACATGGATACATTTCACATTAAAAAATTATACTATAGTCTACGGTGGTAATTGTATCTTGTATTATGTAGCTATTGAACGAAATAAATTTGAGACAAAAGGGATACTTCAACATCCGCAGCATACGCCCGACCTGCTCAAAAAAGTGGACCCTATGTAACTGCCTTGTCCATAAAAACGGGGCTTCCTGTTTAAGGTTTAGATCTAGTGTCCGTGGACCGTTTGGTGTTGTAAAACCACCAACAGCTCACTCTGTATCTTACGTCTGCCAGAACTGCCGGAACATCATCCGTTGGACCTTTTGTACGTAGATCTAGTACCGGTGAAAGTTTTGGTGTTGTACCTTATGTACGGACCCTATAAGTTAGACATTGTACGTGCTCCACGTACTTCCTAAAAATAAATTGTCATTGTCAGTAGATGTCAACTACTTTAGATTCTTTCTTTTGGATGAACTGAGCAGAAATTTTATGGATTGCGTTCAAGACTACGTTTTTCAAGAGTAACTGTTTATTAAAAGTTAGACTTTGTGACTGTTTGTTAGCGAATGGAATCGTATTTTCTTCAATCCCACAGACTATAAGGTAAAGGGAAACACCGTTCATTTTTGAATGAGGTTGATGTAGCTTGATAATCGCCCTATACACAGTCAATTTAAGAACTTAAGAAGATCTACAGTACCAAAACTCAATGCGTGGCCAGTAAGTGGCACCCACTAAATCCTCTAAATGTAATCCAAAATCACTTTAAAGGAAAAATCCTACAAAAAAGTTAAATTATTCGCTGAATTTATGTAAAATACAAAGGACACCGGAAAAATGAATCAACTACTTTAATGAATCAAACCGCCAAGGACAGAACGAAATCCAGCTTTATTAATACAGCCGCTTTATTGAATCAGCCGCTGTATTGAATCAGCCGCTTTGTTGAATCATACGACGAGTGGTGACTTTTAATCTTCATTTTAGCGTTTGAACAGCATTGAACAAAAGTGAAACATCTTACGAGTAATCAAAACAGCTGAAATTAAAAATCTGTAATTTATTTATTTGACCTATTATTCTTATTGGATAAATTAATTTTTAGCGCAACATATCAAATGAGAAAGTTATTTAGGAACACATTTTTGTATATATCTATGCATAAAGTAATATATTATAGATAAAAAGTTTGGTCGTGTGAAATTCATCATAATTGTCTTGACAGGAAAATAATCAGGCAGTTTTTGAATATAACTTCAATTTTTTCCGGTTCTCCATTTGCATTGTAATATTTCAAAATTTAAACGCTCGTGACCGTTTCGAGTTAACCTGATGGATTATTAACTTTTTTTTCACACCTTTTCTTATTCCTATGTAGGTTAAACGCGTCACGAGGCAAAGTACAAGAGGTCGTAGAAAACAAAACCGAAACCGTGAAATCGGCACCACGTGTTATTTATTTATTTCTTTTCGTTTTTTTATTTTTGTTTCGGTATATAGATAACACAGATATTTTGATGGTATCTGCTATCTAATTGCCGCTTCGTGGCATGTTATCAGATTTTGCAATGATTTCAAAGCATTCTGTGGTGAATGGGGGTGGATAAAACACATGCAGATTAGTAAAAGAGAACCTTTTCAACTATCGTTTGCATTAAATTTTTGTTCTATTCTAAGTGACTATCCAACTAAGCGGGAAAGGTTGAGCAATATTGCATTCCGATAACAATTGATGTATTCGAACAGTTCTGAAAGTTTGAGCGCGTGATTTTTTATTTTGTAAAAGAGGATAAAGAACTTAATAATTACTTTTTGATAGCGTGAATATTCTCTGTCATGAAAATACGGGTAGTAAGATTTGTGTGATTACACTTAAGATGGATTGGTACGTTAGAGAAAGTCATGATATCCTTTAGGTGCTTTCTGTAATTAAATTTACTTTTCAACTATCAGAGAACATCAAAATTTCACCTGATCTGGAAGTAGTCCATCCAGCCATCTTAAATTTTTCTTGTGAGTTTGTTGTTGTATGAATGCCAGTTTTTTTACTTTTTCTTGCGGAATGGCTTTTCCATTTCAGTTTTTGAATGCTGCCAGTAGTTTGACATGAGAATTTGGTCTTTGATCGACACAATTTCATAAATGGGAACTTTAATTGCAGAATTGATTGCTGGTTGGTTGCACTTTCAATTAATTATTAAAGTTTAATTTGACCTAGTTGAAGAAAAATATAAGAAAAAAAAAATACTTTTTTTCATTACATGCTACAATGAAGGGGGGGAGGGAGGGCACTAAATAACGTTAGTGCTCAGAAGTCATAGTCGTACCCTGGTGGCACTTCAATCCGACATATTTCAAACCCAGAATAAAAGGGTACTTTATAAATAGCACTAGCACTAAATTACCATACACTGAAAAAAAATATGTGCCCCTTTCATTCATCAGTGTGCGATATCTAGATGATATGAAAGTTGAAAGTTTGGTTGTTCGCAAAATTGTTTTCAAGTTACCTGCGTAAAAATAAAATCATATGCATTTTTTTGCTACCGTAATGTTCAAATAAAGGCACAGACTTTTTTCAATCAAAAAAATTTCCCAGAGTGTAAAAACTTTGCATGTGCAAAAGTCAATTGAGTTCCTGGTTCTTCGCAAACCACGAAACGAGAAATGAAGACGAAGCTTCCCCGTAAAATTGTATCAAAAGCTCTCTCTCCAAAGGTGATGCGAGTAAATAAAATAGCACGGCATTATTTCACTCCACCGTATAACGCAGGCAACTAAAACGATATTGATTCTCTCCAAAATTTTGATCTCGAGAGCGATATGCCTCGCCTTCGCTATGGGCTCAACAACAGACGCGAACTTCGCCCCTTGTTTACTAAAAAGTTACAAAATTGCTTTTCTAAAGGATACTCTTTGAGGCGAAAAATGAAATAGAATTTTTCCGAGAATTCTAAAAGGGGAGACGGAGGGAGAGAGAGAGTTAGATGAACGATGACACGTGGATGAATCTGTCGTCATGACAACGCTCTTTATCCGCATCACTACTCATCACTGGCCGCCACCCCAACGAGTATTCATCCTGATGCAATTTTTCTTTTCTTTTTTCTTCCTTTCCTAAACGTCCTCTATTTCCGAAATATTTTGTTTCTGGCGAGAGCAGGGATTTTTAAGACTCTTACATGAAATGACTAGGGATTTTTTTCCTTTTTTCTTTTCCTGTTTTTAGTAATTCCCGGAATGGCATTAAAGCTAAGAGAGAGAGAGAGAGAGAGAGAGGGAGAGAGGGATGCTGGGAGACGGTGGCGGAAATATTTCTATATCGGGTTTCGCTGCTGGGGAGATGGGGAAAAGGGAAAAGATGCGGAGATGTTTTAATCTAAGCAGAACGGAAAAGCGGAATGGTTGTAGAGTAAGCAAATCTAGGACGGTGTCATTTCTTTTTTTTTTTTTTTAAAGAAAAATACATCTGGAGTAGTGTTACGCAATTTTTTCACGTTGAAATTTATTAACACTGTTATTTTTAAGCTTTGCTTTTTGAAGAACGTATTAGGTATTTTTTGATTTAGTAAGACATTTTAATGCTGGGAGGAAAAGATGGAAAACAAAGCATTTAAGAACCTAGTGCGCACTCATTTTGGCATTAGAAGACTGTACATTTAAAAATTAACCCCTCGAGGTTCTTTAAAAACAAGAAAACAATTCCTTTTTTTCCCGTCAAAATAGTTTAGTGAATACCTAAATAAAATGGAAAACGAAAAATTCTTATTTATGCTCTAACTATGATATTTTAATAATAAATTCTTCTTCCCTCTCATTATGCAATCTCCTTCTATTTAATGTATCTGAATATATGAAGGGCTTGGAGGATGAAGGGGATAAGTTACATTTCACAAAATGAACACTCTGTACAATGGTAAGCAATGGATACATTAAGCAAATTGAACTTGTTACATCAAACAGTAGATATAAATAGACCACACTAATGACAAAACCAGAAAACAAAAAGTTTGCAACAAGTTCAACAATAAAACTTTGAACTTTAATCACTCGCAAATTCTGGTTTGGTCACTTAACCCCCTTCATCTCCCAAGCCTTTCATATCTGCTGTAACTTTATACATTGAGTAAGAAAAGGCTGGGTAAACTTATGTATTTCTTGATTTAGTATAACAATTTAATGCTGGAAAGAAAACAATTCAGAAAACGGAGCATTTGGCAGCTGTGGATTACCGAGTGCTGAACTCATTTTTGCATTACACACGTTTGAATTTAAACCTTTGAGTACGTATTTTTGCGTACTTTAAAAATAGGTACGTACATTATTATTTTATTTTATCGAATTAAAAAAATGAATGAATAACAAAGTAAAATTAGAAAACGTGGAATTCTTATAGGGAGCATGTGGCTGAAAAAGTAGGTATATTTCCAAAAGAGAAAAAAAAAAAAAGAAAAAATCTTGAAATAGTTGAAATATCAGACGCTACATGCATCGCATGCGATTATTGGTGCGTTTATGACGTTGAATTCTCTACTTCATTATTTCTGCAAGAACTACTATTTCTACTTTACTATTATTTCTACTTTATTATTTCTGCTTCTGTTATGAATCATGACAGCCGATATCATTCTACCCTGCTTAACAATGGTTACAGAGGGGGCCGGACAGAAGGGCCAAAAGCAAAAAGTTTATGCGCAGAAGATTCATGTGCAAAATTTCTAAAGCAGGATCCACGGAGTATGAGATATAGAGGACATAAGATCCGACGTTCAAAAGACCCACGGACAGAAGGTCCGCATTTTTTGACAGGATATAAGGCTTCTGTTTCTGAACAGGCTGGACATAAGGTCCGATTTTTTTTAATGCTTATCCATTGCTTCTAACTAGTTTTGGTAATTATATGAGTAATGCGAGGTACAATTAACACCGTAATACAAGTGATTGATATAGAATGTGCCTAAATAGATTGGGATCTGGCATCGAAAACAAAAATGCCTACGGACAGAAGATCCACGTTCAAAAGGTCCAAAGGACAGAAGATCCGTGAGGCAGAAGATCCTGCGGACATAAGGTCCATCGGACATAAGATCCAGGGAACATAAGAACAGACAGAAGATCCACAGACAGAAGATTCACATTTTTGGTCAGCTGCGACATAAGGAACAGTTTTTCAAGCAAGGTGGACGTAAGGTCCAGATTTAGTTAATCCTTTGTCTGAAACTAATTTTGTTAACCCATTAATGCCTAATAATAAAAATATTCTGTAAAAAATAATTTTTGTTATTAAGGAAAGAAAAATCGTGCCTTAAAAGTTACGATAGACCCCAGAAGGTACATACTTTTTTTACTAAATTTTTTTTCTGCCTACGATATGGTATTTAAATAGACATTTTACTGGGAAGCTGGAATAACTTTGAAAACTTAGCTTTTTTTCTTGAGATTGTGAACGATGTCATTTTTCTTAAAGGTCATATTAAAACTGCTACAGAATACACTTTACAATGCTTAAGTGCTGCAATCTGTTAAAAACGAATTGAAACAATACTAAGGTACTCATTGAACACTATTATTTGGTTGAAATATTCATTTTGGGGGAATTCAGACCCTTTTTTGGACCGTCCCTAAAAAGGGACTCTAGGCATTAATGGGTTAAATATTCAAGTTATACGTGGTGCAGTTACCACCATAGTACACGCGTTTAATATAGAATGTGTCTGTATAGATCGAAGGAGGAAGCTTTGACTGCACGTGGGGATACCAGTCTGAGCTGAGAATGAAGCCGCCCACAGCCCATGCCATTCTCCCTCCCGCCGCTAACATCCTGACGAATATTTCTCATTCGCACCTCCAACCGTTTCATCAAAGGAAGGCGTGGGAAGATCGCCGCCCGGGGAAAATTAGCAGACACTTGTGCTCCCCATAAATGCTGTCAGCTAATACCGCACGTGTCTTATACGGAGTTGGGAGCGGAGTTTAATTTCCTTGCTTCGTTTTATCGAAAATAAGGAAAGCGATATTTTGAAATTCGTGATTTATGGTGATTGTTGTTGATAGCTTGATGGGGAAAATAAATGTTTCATTTAATTTTCGATTTAACATGGGTAATCAACAACTATTAAAAGTACTCGAATTCAATTTGTGAAGTAATGTATCCACGAATGAACTCGTTTTTTGTCATTCATTGTTGTCAATAAAATATTTGAATCACTCAACTCATTGTTTCTAGCGACTTAAATTTTTTGTGATGAAAACCCTTCTAAAATGCACATTTTCAATCTTGCATATTTTCTCTCTTGCCGCTTTTTTAGTCAGATCTTCCTTATTCCTTTATCAAATTCCATGGTTTAGCCCTCATTTTAAAGCTTATCATGTCGGCTCTGGACGAAAAATAGACCCACGGTTTATTTATTTATTTATTTATTTGTTAAAGCGCCATTTTTTCTTGCTTTTTATTGCAAATTATTTCAATGAATTGGACCCAAAATTAAGACTCATCGGCATGGTTGGATACGTCACGTACGGTTCGATACAACCCTAAGTTGAGCGACATTTGGAAGGCTGTTTTTCTTTTTTTTTTTTCAGTGGTTAATTTTTATTCAAATTCTCAAGATTTTTTATCTTAACTTACTATAGAAATTTAAACTAAGATTGTGAAAAATGCATTCAGTAACTTCGATTTTATTAGTATAACTGAAATAAATATTAATTATTGCTGAAACGTTTACGAAAGCCCAAATGTATGACGTTGGCCAATAAAATATCTTTCGTCATAGTTATACTAGCCATAATCTTGACAACTTTCTGTTGCTTAAAATAAATTACAGATCAGCAGATTTTAGTTTCTATACAATCCGAGACCTAAGGAGAAATCACTCTTAAGAGACTTCTACAACGATAGGAGTATAAGAATGTCTCATTCTTTCTTGATTAAGGATGGCACATCACATTTGTTCTTTTCCACTGAGTTTTCTTCACTTATTCGTTACGTAGTTTAACGCTTTTGTGTCTTTGTCCTGCGATTCGTCTTTTTCTGTCTTCTCTTTTCAAGTCTTTCGGAGGCACATCATTTATCGCGCTCAAGACTTTCCTCTCGAGAGGTTATATTGAAAGTGACAATGACGAAGGAGCATTTTGGGGTGGGGGGGGGGGGGGGTGGGGGGTGGAGTTGCGAGGAAAAGAAAACTTTGTTTGTATGAAATTGAGGTGTAGTGTCATTATTATTTGCTAAGAAATGATTTCGTGTTAATCAAAAAAATTGTTTCGAAAGTGAAATCAAATTTTATAAACTGTAAAAACTATCGTCATCGACAAGAATGAAACGCAGATAAAATTTAGTTTTTTATCTTTTTTGACGAAATGTTTTAAAAAAGGAAAAATAATAATCGAGATCATACACTAAAAAATGAATGTTGTTTTTACTGTAAAAAATGCTAGTTTTACAGTAATAAACTAAAATTTCTACTTTTACAGTACTAAACTATAAAATTGCTAATTTTACAGCAAGAAACTGTAAAACTGCTAATTTAACAATTTATTACTGTGCATTTTACAGTTTTAAACTGGAACCTCTGCTGCCAGTATTACACTGTTGTTTTTACAGTATAATACAGCTAAAGTTTACGGCAATAAACTGTAAAATTTCTTACTTTACAGTAAGAAACTGTAAAATTGCTGATTTTGCAGTTTATTATTGTGCAGTTTACAGTTTTAAATTGGAACCTCGGCTGCCAGAATTATATTGTAAAAACGACAGTTCATTTTTTGCAGTAAAGTATCGTTATTATTTGGTTTGAAATGATTTTGTGTTAATCAAAAAAAGGTGGTTCGAAATTAAAAAATCAAACTTCATAAACTGCAAAAACCATCATCATCGACAAGAATGAAACGCGAGTAGAATTGTTTTTTATCTTTTTCGACGATATTTTTTCAAAAAAAAAAGGAAAAATAATAATCGAGATCACATAGCTGATAAATTCTTGATATTTTCAAAGATTTGTTTACTACAATGGTAACCACTTACAGGGGTGCCCACAAGGGGGAGTTGCGCCATCAAAATTCGGGGGGGGGGGATTTTTTAAACTAATTTATTTATTTATTCAAATTATTTATTAATTTTTTTAATGTAAATTACTTACTGATTTTTTTTAATTTAAATTATTCATTAATTTATTTTTTTACTTTCAATTATTTCTTTTATTTCTTTATTATTATTTATTTATTTATTTATTTTTGTGTGTGTGTGTGTGTGCTTGGAGTGTCTGGAAAAAGGGACTAAAGCGATTTTATTGTGCGCATAAGTAGTACTGTTAAAAAATTAATAAAATGTAAAAAAGTAATTTAAAAAATAAACAAATAATATTTAAAAAACAAATAAATAAAAAAGAGGGGTAAAATAGAAATAAAAAAGTATAAGAGGGTTGTGAAAAGTTTTTTTTTTTGGGGGGGGGGGGAGGGTGGATTTGCGCCATTGAGCTTGGGAGGGGAGTGGCACCCCTAGCCGCTTATATGAACCACTTTCGATCAAAACAGTTTTGATACGTAAAGCGGCTAGTGCAATAAAGCTGGATATTGTTCTGATTTTGAAGCTTTGATTCAGTAAACCACCACTGTAAACTAATTACAAAAATGTTATGCATATAAATAGAACAGAGTAAGGGCGCTAAAGGTTCGGAAACAGTCCATGCACTGTAAAAAATGAATGTTGTTTTTACAGTATAATCCAGCTAATTTCATAGTAATAAACTTTAAAAATTTGTCATTTTTCAGTAATAAACTTTAAAAAATTGTCATTTTACAGTAATAAACTTAAAAAATTGTCATTTTACAGTAATAAACTTAAAAAAAATGTCATTTTACAGTAATAAACTTAAAAAAAATGTCATTTTACAGTAATAAACTTTAAAAAATTGTCATTTTACAGTAATAAACTTTAAAAAATTGTCATTTTACAGTAATAAACTTTAAAAAGTTGTCATTTTACAGTAATAAACTTTAAAAAATTGTCATTTTACAGTAATAAACTAAAATTTCTTCTTTTGCAATAATAAACTGTAATAAAATTGGAACCTAGGCTGCCAGTATTATACTGTAAAAAAAATAGCTCAGTTTTTACAGTGTAGCTATTAATTAAAAACTATAAATAACAATAGATAACATAATGAATAAACAAGGCTTTTTACTTCATGGTAATAAATTGCAAAATTACTAAATTTACTGTATACACCCGTGCATTTTACAGTTTTAAGCTGGAATCTCTGCTGCCAGCATTATACTGTTGTTTTTACACTATAATACAGCTAAACTTTACGGCAATAAACTGTAAAATTTCTAACTTTACAGTAAGAAACTGTAAAATTGCTAGTTTTAGTTTGTCACTGTGATTTTTAAAATTAGAACCTAGGCTGTCAGTATTATACCGTAAAAACAACAGCTCACTTTTTACAGTGTAGCTATAAATTAAAAACTGTAAATAACAATAGATAACATAATGAACAAACAAGTCTTTTTAAACCCCTTTCATTTTCCCCTTTTCTGTTTTTGATCTTTTTTTAACAACATTCTAACATGAGAAAAAATTGAGTTTGCTGCAGCTAAGATTTTCTTTTTACAAATTACTTAAAAAAAGAAAAAAAAAAAATTTCTCTTCTGTGTAACTCAATATAAGAAAACAGCTAATCTCGAATGCGCGAAAAAGTCTTTCAAGTAGATAATTACGTTCAAAACATAGCGTAATAATACTCTGAGAATGGTTCGAAGCATACTACACACAAAAGCCGTCATTAATTCAGCAATTATTTCATTAAAATGTTACCGATTTCGAGAAAATGACCTGACCTCTAAGGTGGTCTGAGGTAATAATTATACCAAAGGAAAAAAAAAGAGGTGGGGTGGGGGAGATACTTTATCCTTGAACTTTTGCAAACAAAAGAACCGTTGTTCTAACAGTGAGTTTATTTTACTAAAGTGACTAAATGATAATAAAACACTACAAAATGCGTTGTGAGGGGTGCAACTAGGTCGAATTTTCGGGGTTAAATCCCCATAAACCCACTTTTAAAACTTCGGTGATGAGTGTAGTCGAAATAAAGCCTACCAAATTTCATACGCTGCAAAAAAAAAAAAACTGTTGTTTTTACAGTGTATAATACTGGCAGCTGAGGTTCCAATATAAAACTGTAAAATTCACAGTAATAAAGTGTAAAACAAGCATTTTACAGTTTCTTACTGTAAAGTTAAAAATTTTAGTTTATTGCCGTAAAACTTAGCTGTATTATAATGTAAAAACAACAGCATAATACTGGCGGCAGAGTCCCAGCATAATACTGGCGGCGTTCCAGTTCAAAACTGTAAAACGCACGGTAATAAACTGCAAAATTAGCAATTTCGCAGTTTCTTTCTGTAAAGTTAGAAATTTTACAGTTTAGTACAGTAAAAGTAGAAATTTTACAGTTTACTGCTGTAAAATTAGTAAGTTTTACAGTTTATTACCATAAAATTAGCTGCATTATGCTGTAAAAATAACATTAATTTTTTACAGTGTAGAGTTAATCTGGAGAATATCATTACTATAAACATGTAGACGTTTCTTGGTAGGTTCCCGATTTAATCCAAAAACAGAAGTGACTTTTACTGAGGAGGTTTATGAATTCTACAGAAACATTCCAAGTTACCCCTGTTCTTTGCCTAATATGTTACTGGTAGAAATTAGGCACATTTGCAGCCCAATATTTTCCCGGAATGCCTCAGTTTTATAATAATTATTTTTTTTAACTTAAATTTTAATTTTAATTTCAATTTTTTATAGTATAACAATTTCAAGTAGACACTTTTTTTTGAAATAATAACCACTTTTTAGACAATTAGGATTTAGCTAAATGATATTTTAACTAAAAATCAACTTTAATATAAAAATATTGAAGTTAATAATAAGGAATGGTAATTCTTATAGTAGAATTAGTTCACAAAAGAAAGTTTTTTTGCACTGTTACAAACTTAAAATTAGGTTAGACTGTCAAAACAGGTATTGCAGTGATGTACTGCACCCAAGTTGTGGATTTTTGCATAGAATTAAAAAAAAAACAATAAACAAAAAAATTAACGCAAGAAACAATTCAGATTTACAAGAGAATGTTTCGAAATTCTTTACTCATTTTTGTTATTGCAAAAATTCTGTAGCACTTATGGGTCTCAAAAAAAAAAAAAAAAAAAAAAGAAAGAAAGAAAGAAAGAAAAAATAGAAACAAAGAAAATAACTTCATTAATATATCCTGCAACTAAATAAAGCAGAAACATTATGAAAAGATCAATTTATTTTTCGTTTTCTTTCTCACATAATAAAACAGAGAGTTTAAAAAATTTTCCAGCAGTTTTCTTTGCCTCAGTTCATTGAAATCAGCATATAATTAATTTATTGACTAAAATAGCTATAACCACAGGGGAATAAGATTTTAAGTCGGCTACATGTCGTCGAATTGCGAAACACATTTGATGTTTCAAAAAACTAAAAATTAGTTTTCCGAAAACACACTTTTTTAAAATTTTCAGTTGTCTTTAATCTCTAGCATTACCTAGTTTAGTTAAGGATTAGCTAGTTATGGAATACCAAACCTAATCTATTTTTATGGTAATTGTAACATTCACTTCTGCACTACGCAGTATATTTTTTGAACTTTTGAACTTCGGTTTTTATTACTTTAAATAAATTTCATTAAATTTAAGAACAATTGCAAATGAAAAATTACCTTTGTTTAATTGTTTATTTCTATTGACCGAACGCATGGCTCTTAAAGCTCATTTCAACAAACAAATTCCACCATCAAAATACAAAAATGAAATATTTTAATCAAAATATTTAAACAGATACAATTTTCCATGACTACTGGCACAATTCGAAATGAAGAAAGAAAAAAAAGCAATTAAATGTTTATTTAATTGCCTTTCATTCTTTCAGAACGTTAATTGGAACTTCTCATCCGGGTCACATCACCAGGAATTTCTCCGATTGTCATTCTCATCCGGACACTCGTGTCATTACAAAGCAATATGGAGAAGAAATAAAAAAAACTGGGGACGGGCGGGGGGGGGTGGGGGTGGGGGTTAGAGCAGCCCTAAAAGCGACAGGTGTTAAGCACATTAATTAGCTACTCTCCTGATACATATATATACTTAGGCCATGGAGATGAGCGGCCATTGGCGCCATTTCGGTGACAAGTCGCTCTCGTTATGAGATGTCATCGGGAGGATATTTTTTACCCTTTGTTTCAATCAAGGTGCTTTCCTTGGTGCAACAGTTCAGATTCCGAGCTCAAAAGGTTGCCATTGATTTTTAACAAGGGGCTGAATGGAATGCAGTGCTTTGAAATATAATTACTGCAAGTGTCAAGCTGTTGTTATATTGTGGGAAAAGATGGTTGCTCAGCAATGGCTGGTTTTGAAGGTGAAAGGAAATTGAAGTTAACAATGGTCGTTGATCACTTTGGTTTTTGTTTTCGGTGACTGCTTCTTTTATCCCTATGAATTTGAGTTGAGGAACGTTAATACAGTGGTTCGCGTCAGGTTGAAATAAACTAGGTTCAAGGAGCAAATTAGTAGATGAAAATTTATGATTTTGAGAAGCAAAACAAGGCAAGGAGTTTGTAACGGAATTAAGGAGCAGAAATTTGCTAATTGTTTACAAATTCTTGAAGTAAATCGAAAATTGAAATCTTAGGACATTTGGAGCTTTTGTCTTACCAGAAGAAAAAAGCGACAAGGGGAAAAAAAATATGTCTCTAAATGATAATTTTTAAACATCATAGTTATTTTAGTTTGAAGATTTTAGTCACTTAAGATCAAGTTTTAAGCATTAAAATATAAGTACATTATTATTCAATCTAAAAGTTGCTCTTTGAAAAATGGGGAGCGGTTTACATCAATTTTTTTTGGTGTTGGTTATAATTTCGCATGTTTAAGCCTCATATTTTTTTCCTTGCTTTAACGAACCTACAATAAAACAATTTTCACAACTAAAATTATAATTGTAATATTAATATTTTTAAAGTTATCCACTAAAAGTGCTTGACCTCAACCTCTCGATTGAGCACTTATTAGTGTCATAAGACTGAAATGTGTGAGTAAAATAATTAGGTAGAAACATGTTGAAATCATGAACCATTCCCAGCATTAAAAAGGTTGCAATGCTATTACAAACACGAATCACATTTGATTACACTCGAAATAGAGGATGTTGAATAAAAACAGAAAAGAAGGGTCTCATTACGTTGCAGAACAGATTATAAATGAATTAGCTGCGTTAAATTAAACTCTCGATGAGAAACAGAAACTCAGCACAGCTAGTGGAACTCATGACATTAAATTAAATGTCATTATAAAAGGAAACTAATCAAGAAAAAAATAAGAAAAAAAAAAAAAAAGACGGAGGCAGACTTTTTTTTTTTGCTCTAAACTTTCGAGGCACAATAAAACCAACCTCTAGTGTGGTTCGTGGAAAAGACACCTTTATTCTTAGTTCAAATATTTATGATATAAGCGTCCACCTACGAAAAAAGTCTCCCTCCAAAGTACCAGCGGTAGATAACAATTCTTCATCGCTCACATACACCCTCTCCAACAAATAAGAAAGGACATCCCCCCAGAATTCATAACACAATGGCAACATGGGAGTCGGGAATCACAAAATTGCCTTATCCATCAAAGTCAATCTCAGGCACTCAATGTGTGTAGGGTATAATATTAAAAACAAAATAAAGAACATTTATCCCTTTTTTTTTGGCCTTTTATTTTTTGGGTCGACTCCTCATGGTCGATTGTTGGTCTCCCATACAAAGGACCGCAACGTGATCTTTTTTTTTCCCCTTTTCTGTTCTTTTTGTGACAGTACCACGCACGATTTCCCGATGTCGCACGACACATATATCATGGGACTTCTGCCGATGTCAGACTATTTATGGAAAAGAATGAAGAAAGATCCCCACGATTGATATTAGGTGTGTAACAAATGGAAACATGGATCTGCCAGCGACACATCCCCAGAAATCGCATATGTACTGGACCGAGATCGAGGCATTTGTTCTTGTAATGGTCAGAACCCGATTGCAGAGACATCGTATATGTTGTGAACGTGCTGGGGGAACAGTACGGGGGTCAAATTGCCTTCCCCTCCCAGAGTCCCTGAATTTAACATGTGTTACCAATATTACTATGGTACATTACATGCACTACTGCCTAAAAGTAATTACAAATGTAACCAATCTACCATTTTATCAAGAATAAGAACACGAATAAGTAATTTTTTAATTCAACCTATACTTTTTAATGCCAATATGTATTATCAGTTTGAAAGATCTCTGTTTAAACTATTCAAAAAACTAAATGAATATATATATATATATAATCAAAGTTTGAGGACGTCATAGCTTGCGGGTCAAACGCTCTCTTGCAAAATTTACGTAAAGTACGATTATGAAAATTGGTACAAAATTAGTCCGTATACTGATAGTTTCCTTAACGTGGCCGATTTTTTAATATTTATCCTAGATTTCTAAAAATTTAATTAAAATCATGCATTTCACAGCATCTCGCTCCTTTTTTTTTTTTTTTTTTTTTTTTTTTACTACAAAGAGTATTTTGTGTAACTTATACTCACTAATGTATAGCAAGAAAACCAAACTATTACCACGAACCAAGACATTAGTTAAATTTACTTTTGTTCAATGCTTAAGTAAACGTCAGCTGGTATACTCGAATGTCTACTATTTTCTGTAAAAAAAAAAAGAAAAACAGTCAAAACTTGAGCAATTTATTATTAATATTATTTAAAAAAAAAATCAGTAAAAGCAAATTCCAACGGAGCATGTATATTATCCAAAGCCCATTACATATTTTCCTGAAACTTTACCCCAGCAATGACAGCAATATTTGATTCCATATATGAATTTGAAAATATAATTCTGTCTTTCTAGTTTAATGAAGCGTAACGCATATTCAAATTTATATTTCAATGAAATCTGAGCCAACGACAGCAAAAGTAGCTCATTTAAATACAGGGACAGCTTAGCAATTCCTTTAAAATACACATCAAGAATTTTTTTCCTATTTTCAAATAATATCTTGAACTTCGCAGACAAATTTGCGATTTGAAGTATAAAGTTTCTGCATTTGTTTTTCAAATTTCTACTTCGCTTCACGGGTAAATAAATGTGGAATATATTCTGTTCTATTGCTATCGAATTTCTTTAATGCACGAATACTTGGACAAACATACTACTATTTTTTGAAATAAGAATACAAGAATGCATATGAAAACTGAGTCGGTGTGAACGTAAAAATTGTGTACACAGGAACCGACAAAAATTTTAGAATCTTAACAGCCAGAAAATAATTTGATAATTTTAGCGAAAGAAAAATTAGTTCTCTTCTAATACACACACTTATATATTTTTATATATAATAGTCAGGGTGTGCTGGCTAACTAAAGGTGTAAGATATTTTTGCTGATTATGTTTCTTGCTCAAAATCTTAGAAATGCTATTGAGTTCAGAATATTATGCCATTTCCAGATTTTTAATGACAGAATGTGTTGGTTCTTTTAATAAAATGAAGCGTTAATTACTCCTTTTAAAAAGCACCGAGGCAAAACAGATCGATAGGAGAAATTAATTAAAAGTTTTGCTTCTTTATAAAATCAGAGCTTCTAATGATAAAAATGTGTTTACATTCGCTGAGGGCGCAAACATAGGAAGAAAATAACATCTTTTATTCTTCTCGCGTACTTGTTTGAACTCTTAATACGTTTATGTGACAAACGGGAAGCTGAATTTTTATACATTATATTTATGTATCTCGTAAAGTTTCTTTTTTCTTCGATGGCATCATTTTTCAACTGAAATTAAATTTCGTTCGGATGGTAAACTAATTAAAAATTCCCACTTCAAAGGCTCAGTGAACAATCAGGTTGGAATATCGATAATAAAACGAAGAAATTTTCAAAATAATACAATTTTTTATTCAAAAAACCATTAAAAAATTGTGTTTGAAAATGGAAGTCATAAACGTATTTCGCTTATAGAATTATTTCCCATTATAAAGTATAAACTCCCGATTATGCGCGGAATGTGGTTTTACGATAACCGCAGATAATCCGAGAAAGGAATAAAACACGATATTGATGTACACGACACTAAAAAAAGTAATAACACTCACACATACATTTAAATTATGGGTAAAAACGATAATACTGAATGTAAAAAATATCCTCAACTGCTAAAAATGAACAATAACACACTCAAAATCACCGTAAAAAATGAAACAGAACTGTGAAAGACCAGTGGATAATACAAACCACGGATAATCGGGAGATTACCGTATAATGTTATAAGCATTCTTCAAAATGTGAGAATTAGTACTAAATAGCAGGGTAAGAAAACAGATTTAAAACTTTATAAACTAGCAACTGCTTGCAAACACGTGTTTCGAAAAATAAATCGGTACAAATTTGTAGATAACTGCATACATTTTTCGAGGATTAAGGATCCCATTTTACGATGCAAGAAAAGGGAGGTTTTTAAAGTAAAGACGTCATAAAAGCAGCAAAAGAGAGCAATAAACATTTTAAATTAGTGGATTCCAAACTTTTCAATCTGTTAATGTTAGCTTCCTTTTCTTTATCACTTCGAAATACATTTTATGCGAGGAAAATAATTTTATGTGTTTAGAAACATTGAAAACTTTTATTGATAAAATTATTAAAATTTATTACTGACAATTGTTGGGCTAGCTAGGGGAAAATAACTGTTTTGTAACTACATGAATTTTCTGCTTCTGCAATCATGGCTGTGGGAAAAAGAAAACCTTCACAATGCTGCACAAGTGCAGTAATCGAATTTCTCAGCTACTAAAAATTTCATTACAAAAAATATATTTCATCCTAATGAAAATGATGCATAAGGTAGCTAAATTGAATTTTTATCGTTTGGCATGAGTATTCTGGTCTTGAAAGTACTTTAGCGAGAGGCAAAATTTCATTTACTTCCAGATTAATAAAATTATTACACGTCATAATTGAATGTTAGATGTGATTACGCTTAGTACTACTGAATTATTAAAATAAAAGCTTTTGAAGAGTCCCATTTTTAAATCACTTTCTTAAAGGGGAAAATTAGCGGCCGCCACTGACGACAGGGCGAATAAATAAATAAAAAAAAAGTAGCTATTAAAACTCTTCTAACAACCCCGTTTCCTCCTATAAAAAATGAGTGACGTAAGAGTGTACAAAGGCATTCTTTATGTAATTGGTAAAATCGTTTCAACCAAAATAGAGAGGCAGAATTTACGTACTAATTTATTTAAGAACAATTACCCTCATTAATTAAGAGTATATATAGTTGGAAAAGTTTAGGAATCGGAGAGAAATTGATCGACTCTAATTCCACAGCCCAGTTAGAAGCACGTAATAGATTTTACAAATATAATCGCGAAGAATTTAAGTCTTTTATGTTAGG
Organism: Uloborus plumipes; assembly: GCA_038373865.1. Classification (NCBI taxonomy): domain Eukaryota; kingdom Metazoa; phylum Arthropoda; class Arachnida; order Araneae; family Uloboridae; genus Uloborus; species Uloborus plumipes. Next base: position 36,656 of record JAXGGA010007814.1, on the reverse strand, counting down.
GCAATTCCATTTCAATAGATTTGTTATTTGTTGCACATAACACCCTCCAAACAATCCAATTATGTTACATTCTTGTTCCAATGTATTAACTCTACACTCTACTTCTACAAAATGCATTTCAACGTTGGAAGCAACAAGAATATTATATTGAAAGCATTCAGGGACGTCAATTCAAGTTTTTCCAACGGGGGGGGGGGGGGGAAAGGGTCCAAACACAATGCAATTTCATCGGAAAACATGAAAAACCACGCCCACTTATATGTAAATACATTAATTTCTCAAAGTCAGGGGGGGGGGCAATTGACCCCCCTGCCCCCCCTAAATGACGGGCCTGAAAGCATTCAACAAGAAGACCTTGTACACTAAAAAATATATGTTGTTTTCACAGAATCATACAGCTAATTTTGTAGTAACAAACTGTAAAATTCATAATTTTACTGTAATAAACTAAAATTACTAAATGTACCGTAATGAACTGTAAAACTGCTGTTTTTACAGTTTATAGCTGTGCATTTTACAGTTTTAAACTGGAACCTCTGCTTCCAGTATTATACTGTTGTTTTTACTGTATAATACAGCTAATTTTGTGACAATAAACTGTAAAATTGTGGTAATAAACTGTAAAATTGCTGCTTCCTAGTAAGAAACTGCAGAATTGTTGGTTTTACAGTTTATTATTGTGCATTTTAGTTTTAAATTGGAAGCTCGTCCACCAGTATTATCCTGTAAAAACAACAGTTCCTTTTTTGCAGTGTAGGTTTTTTTTTTTTTTTCTTTCTTTCTTTTTTTTTTTTTGTGCAACAATTGATATGTCTTCTACTGCTATATTGCCCATTCAAAAAAGAATGCACAAGTTGAAAACAAAAAAGCATTCTGTTCTTTCTCTTCTGCTTTTCACTACACAATTTTTCGATAGTGGTCTTCATTCGAGAGGGCCGAATCTTGGGCAATCGCCTTCCTCGACTGTCAATAAAAGCGATAATCCCTTTTTGCAACACAACAATTAATACGAGTTAACGTGTCAAGCAGTTAAGAAATTCGAACCTTCGGTGCAGACGCTGGCAGGAGGAGGACAGGCTTTTGCCCGACTTGATCTCTTTGTCAGAGACAATTTATTAGGACGAAGAGGAAGCATTTCGCGAAACCTCAATTTTGTTTTTGCTGTCGGTAGGACGCAAGAAATTTTCTTGTACGAGGAGAAAAGAGAAAAATTAATACTAATGAATATTTTCTTTTGTAATAATACAATACTTTTAATTAATTAAAATCACAGCACAATAATGCTATGTTTCCAGAAGACGATAAAAATTACATATATATCTGTGGCTTGGTTCTAAAAGGGCCAATGTCAATTTTTTCACATGCTGTGTTATTCACATCAAAAGTTTCCAATTTAGTAAAACTCTAATTCTACAAAGGCCAATGTCTAATGTCAAACTAAAATTGGTTGTATTTCCATTATAATATCAGCCAATGTCATATATACACAATGTCATAATATTTAAATAAAATAGTAACAGGTAAAAAAATTTCATATGATAAAATAATGTTTCTTTACACTAACAATAAACAAATACCAAAATATAATAATGGGAATCTTAATATAAGAAAGTTATAGCATTCTAAAAAATCTCAAATATCTTTCATTGCCTTTTTCTCGAAACTAACATTTTTGACTTAGGCCCTTTTAGAACCAAGCCACAGATATACAGGGTGTCCACTCCAATCGTGGACCAATAGCTAATTTCTAAACCGTTAGAGATAAGCATATAGTTTATTTAGGAAAAAATCTCCAAATTACGAAAGGAATTTTGGGTCTATTCAATGTTTTTCAAAAAATCAAATTTTGAAAGAATTACGAAATTTAAATTTTTATACAGCCCCCCAGTCCTATCAACCATATTTAGTAAAACATTCCTGACACTGTAACGTTTAAAACTAAAAAAAAATCACTCTTCTACGACAAAAATTGACAGAGTTATGACGTTTTGAAAAATCAAGATTTTGAAGGATTTCACATACGGTCCCTTAAGCGATCTCTCGATGACGTCATGAAATAATGCAAAATCTTGATTTTTCAAAACGTCATAACTCGGTCAATTTTTGTGGTAGAAGAGGGATTTTTTTTTAGTTTTAAACGTCACAGTGTCAAGAATGTTTTACTAAATATGATTGATAGGACTGGGGGGCTGTATAAAAATTTAAATTTCGTAACTCTTTCAAAATTTGATTTTTTGAAAAATATTGAATAGACCCAAAATTCCTTTCATAATTTGGAGATTTTTTCCTAAATAAACTATATGCTTATCTCTAACGGTTTAGAAATTAGCTATTGGTCCACGATTGGAGTGGACACCCTGTATTTATATATATACGTATATAAACGGATGTATATGTGTATTTTCCCAATTTGGTTCACATAAACCCAGGAGTCAGCTCGAGGTCTTGAGTCTGCAAGAGGTTCGTAGCAACGAAAGAAAGAAATGAGGATGAATGAGAAACAAATAAGGGTCCACAAGCCTAAACTCCGCATCAGAAAGTTCTTTTTAACATTTAAGCATTCTCTTAATGCTATAGAACACCTAACATAATAATAATTCACGTAAAAATACACGATTTTACATGACAGAAGAATGAACTCCACCAAAATAAATTTTTATTTTGAAGTTGAGGGCGTCAATCACTCTCTCTTTGTAGTGTGAAGAACCTACTGTTTTGATTATTTTTTCATTTGGTTTTGAAATGCATTAATTTTTACGCGCGTTTTTTAACCTGCCCTAATTAGAGGGTCCACAAAAAACAGAACAAAAATAGCAAAGTGGTCCATTGAATAAAAACAGATTGAGAACCTCTGCATTAGACAGAACATTTAAAAAAAAAAGATCACAAAAATTTCATCTGCTATAATTTAAAATTATTCAACGTAACGAAATTGAACATGAAAATGAGCACAGACAAAAGATTTTCTTTTTTTTTTTCACGAATGTTTCTTGGCGATTAACAATCTTGGGCTCTGGGGGAGGGGGGAGAAAGCAGGACCACAAACGTTCCACATATTATTTTATTTTCCACGAATCCCAAATAATTCGTTTCCCTTATTACTAAATCAGCTCGAGGCGTTTCGCGGCAGTGAGTTGACTAAAAATGACCTGCGCACGCATTTTTTGTGCCCCCCCCCCCCCAATGGAAGCGGTTTCGAAAACGTGACGGCGAATAAAGGGAGGGGTGTGTGGAATGGAACGGGAAGGAGAGAAAACGAAAGAAAGTGAATCAAAAAAATAAAATAAAAAACCCAGAGATGTAAATGCAACGCTTTAACTTGTAATTACCAAGCGGAGGAAATAGAAATCCTTATATTGGCATATGAGCAGGCGACCCGATAAAGGGGACGGGACGGGGAAGATATTTATTAAAAAAAGGTTCTGGGGCCTCATCCTCGGAGGTTAAGATTGGTGAAAGAGGAAATAAAGGTGATATGATTATAGGGCACACAGATTGCGCCAATCTTGGAGGCAGCCGTGTTGGCTTTTTTATTTTTTTCTCCCCTCTCTCTCCTTTTGGCGAGGAAGTAACAATGTGTGGAGAGTAGGATTTTGTTATTACAACGAATTTGAGGGGAAATTTTGGAGGGGAAAATTATGCATCGTTATTGGCAACGATAATGGCTCGTTTTAATTTGAATGAACCTAATGAGTGGATACATAAGTAATTTAATAAATGACTAAGATAGTAAGCTAAGGGAAATATTTCACTCTGCGACATCCATTTTGCCTAGCATATACTTGACTAATTGAATTGTTTATTTTAAAAACCAGTCAACATGAAAAATTTCTAATTTGGCGAAAACATTTACAGCATGACATTAAATTTTTCAAATGCGACTACAACACTTTTAACAGAAAGAAATCTATCTAAATACGTGTCCATTTTCGTTTAAAATATTGTAACCTGGATAGAAATTTTTTAAAATGAGAGTAAAAATGCGTTTTAAAATTTTTCGAGTTTGTTTGTTGACTGGTTTTTGAAAAAAAAAAAAAAAAAAAAAAAAACGGTTCAATTGTACAAAGTATTTAAAATAAAAAGAGGTAAGATATCAAATAGATAGATACCGTACCGCATATTAGTAGGTCTCAATTTATATTTAGAACGTTAATTTTACATTTTATAAAATTAATAATAATTTTTGACTTACAACAAAATTTTACAATGGGAAAACTAAATATAATTCAACCGCGACGAGATGGCCGGTGTCAATCAAATGAGAAAAACGAGTCTATTCCTTAAAATAGGTATTAAAATAGGTAGAATTTCTTCCCATTCAAATTCCCCCATCAATTGTGAATCCCATTCCTCAATTTTCATCTGCGTATCACGCCTTCCTAAAAATGGACAATCCTGAAAAAAGGAGGAGTCATAAACCATCTCTGTGAAGTTGAATTATAAATACATTTGTGCTTCAAAAATAAAAGAAAACAAAACAATGTAATAAAGAACAAATGAGCAGAAAAACTGCGTACACTTGTTTCGGCATTACAGGGAACTCCTTTTCAATGCAAATAATGCTTCATGTTTATAGATGAAAAAGAAACTATATTTGTATTTAATTTCAATGTCCAAAAATTCTTACACTTTGCTTTCTTTTGACGCAAAAAAGCAAGATCAATAAAAACAAAAACGAAAAAAAGCACCAGATGAAACACTGGGAGGGAGAAAGAGTCGCGTGGAAAAAAAAAATATAAAAACTAAACCTCAAAGACGAAATGCGGTGATGAAAACTGGGATTTACTTTTTTAAAGACCTTTAAGGTGACTGTTTGTTTTCTGTAAGGAGGAAATCCACTTTGCGTCCAAAAGAAATATTCCGTTTTTATCTTCTGATCAAAGTGGACCTTTCCCAGAAATCCCATTACGTCCTGGAACACTAACAGGATTTTCAGAGGACAAAAAGTAATATTTTCCCTCAACTTTTAATATTTAAGTTTAGGATTCAACAAAGCAGTTTAGGGTCAACCTAATTGTTTCATGCATTTTTCTCTCGTTGTTTTTTTTTCGTACTATTGTAATAAATGTCCGAAAGCTAGGGACAGGGTAAATAGCTTAGATAAGTTAGCTTTTTCTAAATGAACAAATTGAAAATTATTTTTTTTTAAATGCAATACATAAGGGAGGAGTAATGTATTTTATAATAGTATTCTTTTTGTAATGAAATTCCTGGCTTTTGTGTAATAGGGTCTATTGAGGTAAATTAAAACAAAATTTCGACGTTTCAACTTAAAATCCTTCCCTATCTTTTGAATGAATGGAGGAAAATTTCGTTCATTTTGTAAAAGATTACATTCTCTGGCGGTAACTGGGAATGAAAAGTACAGTCAAGATCGCTTGTTAGAATATCGGCTAAAAGAAAATCCCGTCAATCAATGCACCAAATCGTTGAAAGGCATTATTTTGATCCCGGATAATGGAATATCCCGCTTATTAGAATATTCTTTGTGGCAAAATGGCTATTCCATTAAGCGGGTTCGACTGTATCTTGTTATGGCGTTTCTGGTGAATGGAATCATGTTTCCTTTCACCTCAGATACTGTGAATGAATCAGTTATTTTTTTGCAATATTAATCGAAGGAACGTTATCAGTATACGAAATTTAAAAAAAATGTTACTTAGTTAACTCAAAATATTACAAAGTGAGTAAACGTCTTGTAAATAAAGCCTTGTAATCAGAGATGATTTCTCTTATCGTGCATGCGTTTTCCCAGGTAGTACAAAAAACGTTTGAACGTTTTATAAACGTTTTTAATCCGTTGTCACAACGTTAATAACCATTCTACAACCTTTAAAAAACGAAGTGTGCTACTTGGGTTTCCACAATTAAAATATTGCCAAATAGGCGTCACCGTAGACTGAGTAAAATGTTTTTCAATTTCACACCCCTACAGTATAAAATTGAAGAAAGCATTACCATATGTAATAAGTATTTTTCCTATACAATGTTACCTTTACGTCCCTATCTTCTTGCCTCCAAACTAAAATAAAAATTATTAGCACTAGAAATTTGCAAATACTTTTTTATTTAGTGTAGGTTTCATTGTGTGCTACAATGAACCCGTTTCATCTTGCCCCAAGGATTTACTTGAAGTAATATATCACTAGTAAATATATTTGCGGTGTAGATAAAATATTACTATAGTTCACTATCATTGTCATCAGTAAGAATAAAACACTTTAACAAAGGAAGTAACAACACCTAAATTTAACAGATAATATTTTGATCAAATACATCTTTTTCTGATTGATATCTTCTGTTCTTATCCTCGTTGTAAGTTTTTCGCAACACAATATTACAGAAGGTATTTTAGCAAACTGGAAATTGAGAAATTTATTTTGCAAAAAGTTATTAATGTTCAAATACGTCAGATAGGCTTTTCCCGCTGAAAATAATTGCCACTGTAAGATTAATGAAACTGAAGAACTGACTAATGAGGTTGAAGACCATACGGACAAAAACCAAGAATCAGATGCTGTGGATCTTGTCATAAGTAGATCGGTATCACCAGGGGTGCCCATCCCCCCCAAGCTCAATGGCGCAAATCCCCCCCCCCCCATTTTTCACAACTCTCTTGTGTTTTTTATTATTTTTTTACCCCTCTTTTTTACTAAATTTATTTTTCGAAATATTATTTATTTATTTATTTAAATATTATTTATTTATTTATTTAAATATTATTTATTTATTTATTTAAATATTATTTATTTATTTATTTAAGTATTTATTTATTTTTTTTAAGTACCGTAAATCAGGGTTACTTGGACCCAGAAGAGGGCTACTTGAGCCCACAGTAAAATGATAAAATCTGGGTTTGGTGCTATCGTTAGAGACTGCAGAGGGCTTCTACCTAGTGGAGAAACGAGGAACTACGTGCAAGTCTTCAACTAGTAGGTACCAAACCTAGATTTTATCATTTTATTGTAGTGGGCTCAAGTAACTCCCTAGGGTCCAAGTAACCCTGATTTACGGTATTTATTTATTTTTTTAAGTATTTATTTATTTTTTAAATATTATGTATTTATTTATTTTTAATTATAGCTGTTTTTTTACATTTATTATTATTTTTTTTAAAAGTACTAACTAAGCGTGGAATAGAATCGCTTTTGTTCTCTTCTAGACATTCCAAACACACACACAGGAAATAAATAAAAAATTATAATAACGAAATAAAAGAAATAATTTAAATTAAAAAAATAAATAACTGAATAATTTTTATTTAAAAAAAATCAGTAAATAATTTAAATGAAAAAAATTAATTAAAAATAATTTAAATAAATAAACATATAAATTAGTTTTAAAAATCGCCCCCAAAAATTTTGATGGCGCAACTTGCGCCATAATCCTCCCTGTGGGCACCCCTGGGTATCACAGATTGTAAACTTGTGAAGCAGTACGCGCTTCTCATAGAGAAATAAAACTTTACGATAAAGCTGATTCGAAAAAGAAGTGTAATAACTGTAGGAAAATGAGGGGAAAAAATTGTTTCGTTCTAGTCAGGAAAAGACTGCCTGATATAGACCGAAGGATGCTGATGGTTCTGGTAGTTTTCTAGCACCAACACCGAGAAACTGATCATCAAAATGCTAAGTATGAGGTACCAACTCACCATATAAAACGCAGGAAGTTTCTGTCGCGCAAAAAAACTCTTGTGTTTGAAAAATAATGATTTGTAAATGTTGTGGGTGTAACTGTACGGATAGTAAATGTCAAAATGTGGCTTACGTTCGCCCCTGTAACACGTACAAATCATTTTTTTAAGTAGAAAAAAAGTTTTAGAAAGATGATACTTCATATTATAATGCATAATCGTTTATTATATTCAAATATATATATATATTTTTAAAGTCACAGTTTAAAATTCCAGGAATTAAGTACAAATAAACGCATAAAACCATCTCATTTGAGCAAATAGATCGTGTGCTATATAAATAATTAAAATCGCACCCTGGCTTTAATTATTTATATAAATAAATAATAAGAAAGAAGGGGGAGGGGATAGCGTAGCTGAAACACAAAGAAATATAGTTTGTTGGAGAAGTGAGAAAATGAAGTTGAGTGTGAAGGTTTTTTTTTTATGAAAAGACTGTACTCCAGTTTCACATTTTTGCGCTCAGCAGAAATACATTTTTAGAAAATATTTTTAGATGCTCAAATTGTGCTGAAACTATCACCTTTATCTCTTTTGAATTTTAAAGAGCAGCAGAAATGACACTGATTTGGGCCAATTTAGAGTAAAGGGAAAGGTATTTCTTTAACTAAAATAATTTTTTTTGTTATTACTTTTAAATCAAATACTAAAATCTTCTTACCATGCGGAAATGGAACTTCATCAAGAAGTCCCTATTTCGTGTTTTAATTCAAGTTTCTTCCTTTTTTATTTTTTATTCTGTGCATTAGGATTTGTTTTTATATTTAACCATAGGTCATAAAGCAAACCTTTTGGGTTAAACATTTCTGGCAGCATTTACACTATTTCATTATTCCCCGTCATATGGGGTGCAATGATACACTATTGTGCATGTAGTTTGTGTACTACACTTTTTATTTGCACATAAATGATTTGTGCTGTGTGTTGCACTTCTCGTTTAATAAGACAAGAATGAAAGTACTAAAAATATGTAATTTTTTTACTGTTGAGAGTTGTAAGAGAATCATGCCGTAAGCATTTTTTTTCCTTCCCCATCAACGGCTAACTACACTTCAGCATTTTTTCTCTTTACTCTCTCTCTCTCTTTAGATATATAACCCCAAAAAATTGTTCACGCCGAAATTTGAATTGATCCGAATTTGAAATAAATCCACCTCATGTCTCTCTTTCTTTCTTTCGTTGTTTATTTATTTATTTCAAGAATAAAAATATTTACTTGAAAGCTATTAAGTATTTGTTGGGTGGGGAACATACAAGAGTAAAGGTATACTTTAATCATGTTTGCGTTTTTAAAATGAGGAACTGCCCAAGTCTTGAACTAAGGCTTCGTGTAAAATTTATGTAGTAAGAAAAAAAAAGGCTGTAATTGCGGTTACACGACGCATAAAAAATTATTTATTCTAACTGATTACAGCTGAATAGGGATCAGGACAAGTTGGCGACGACGTACTGTCTACACATACAGCTTGGATAACATTTTGTTTAGAACAATTTCATAACAAAATCCATTTACTTACAGAATGTAGGCTGTAATAATCCTGTAATAGCATATCCTTTTAATTTCAACACGGTTGATTCAAAATGAAGGATCATTTACTTACCTAGAAAGAAAGTAATAAGTATTAATTCAAGTCAAAGTAAGAGTTATGAACAAAATAGCATTTTCAAAGAATAAATAGAAACATAACAGCTTTTTACAAACATCACTCCCTTTTTTTAATTTAATTTAGTAAACTTATTCAGTTAAATACGTGAATGGTATAGGTCAAACTGAACTCCCCAAAAAGCGCAGTTTACTTGAAGCTTTTATCAAATGTAAATAAGCGATTTTTTTCTATTACAACTCGGATAAACTTTCAATTAATTAGGCAATGAAAAAAGGACTAAAAATATGCCATTTTTTACAAAATGAAAAATTAGGAAAATTTATCACAAAATTCATGTTAAAAATGTCATATAAAAGGAGAATATTAATATTTCTTTTATTTATTTTATCTCTCTCTTTAAGTAAAGAAATTTTGTTTTTTAACGTATGCGAACAAAAATATCCTAGAACCAGTCCAGTTTTCCTGCTGACTGGTGCAGGACCACTGGTTGATAATAGCTGGTCTACAGCATCTCATCCCGAAAATACTAAATCAATACGCGCGTGGGGCAGAAAAATGTTTTAAGTATTCAGTTGTATCAACAGTCCCACTCTGTCATTTTCCGCCTCAGAAGACTTACTAATTTATCTCTTTATGTGACACTATCTTAAGAGATACGTACCCGATGGTGTGAAGTCCCATGCCACTCTCTAATCCTCAGTCACTTTTGCTACACGTCTCTTATTTCAATCTAAGGGGTTCATCGCCATTAAATCGAATGAAACCAAAAAAACAAAATAGCATGCATTTCCCCCTTCTATCCATCCTTCTATATCATTCTTAGAGTGCACAGAATTTCTCACTATTATTCCTTTACTGTTTTCGTATATTTCACTCCTACAAAAGAAATTTCCCTCCCATAGAAAAATACCAAGGAGCGTTTTCACGCCTTAAAAAAAGAAAACGTCACAGCTTTTCTCAAAATTTTTTGACCCTGCAGATTTGCAAAAAAAAAAAAAAAAAAAAAAAAAAAAAAAAAAAAAAAAAAAAAACGCTGACCGGAGAATTTTTTCTTTTAATGTCTCTTTTTTTGTCATTAAAAAGAAGCAACTACATCTATAAGTTAAAATGTATTCAGTATTAAAGAGCTGTCACAAAAATATTTTATTGTTTAGATAAGTAACTATTTTGTTGTAAAAATTATACATACGTAAATAAACATTTGAGGAAAAAATATACAAAATTAGAAAAAAATTTCGCGAAATTGACGTTAAAAATGCAGTTACAGGGTATTAAAACTTTCTTTCTCCCTCTCTCTCTTTTAGTAATGGATTTTTTCTTTAACGTATACTGACTAAAATACCTGAGACCGGACCAATTTTTCCCAGCGATCTCAACCAGACCACCGGTTGAGAATTGCTGGTCTACAGAATCTCATGCCGAAAGAACTAAATCAATACGCGCCGGGGGCAGAAATGCGTTTTAAGTATTCAGTTGTATCAACAGTCCCACTCTGTCATTTTCCGCCTCAGGAGACTTACTAATTTATCTCTCATGTGTGACACCATCTTAAGAGATACGTACCCGATGGTGTGAAGTTCCATGCCATTCTCTAATTCTCTATCACTTTTGCAACGCACACGTCTATTATTTCAATCTAAGGGATCTACGCCATTAAATCCAATTAAACCAAAAAACCAAAATAGTATGCATCTCTCCTTCTATCTATCTTCCATGTCCTTCTTAAAGATTAAACTTTGTATAGAATTTATCACTATTATTCCTTTAGTGTTTTCGTATATATTACCTCTTCAAGAAGAATTTTCACCCCTTTAAAAAACACCAATGATCGTTTTCACGAATTGAAAAAAAACCTTGCTATCCCTTTGTCTACAGCAGCTTTTCTCAACCTTTTTTGTCCTCAGATTTGCAAAACTTTTTTAAAAATTCCTACCATCGCTCACCGTTTTTTTTTTTTTTTTTTTAATTCTCTGTTTTTCTAGTTATTAAACAAATCTGTAAACTAAAATGTACTCAGTATTAAAAGTTTGTTACAAAAATATTTCTTTGTTTAGATAAGTAATTATTGTATTGTAACAATTACACATAAGTAAATAAACATTTGAGGCAAAAATATACAAAATTAGGGAAAGTTATCACAAAATTCACGTTAAAAATGCCGTATTATAGAGTATTAAAACTTTCTCTCTCTCTATCTTTGAGTGAAGGATTTTTTTTAAACATATACTAACTAAAATACCTGAGGACGGGTCTAATTTTCTGCTTACTGGCACAGGACCACCGGTTGAGAATCGCATCTCATCCCGAAAATACTAAATCAATACGCGCCGGGGGGCAGAATTGCGATTTAAGTATTCAGTTGTATCAACAGTCCCACTCTGTCATTTTCCGCCTGAGGAGACTTACTAATTTATCTCTCATGTGTGACACCATCTTAAGAGATACGTACCCTATGGTGTGAAGTCCCATGCCACTCTCTAATCCTCAATCACTTTTGCAACACGTCTATTATTTCAATACATAACTGTCTCGGAAAACGTTCCTTCCCTAAATGCACATTCGTGATTACGATAAATTTCGAAGCAAGAACTCCTTCATTTACATACAATGCCGGGGCAGGTGTTGGGCAATGAAATATTTTATAGGTCCACATGCTTTTCGCTGCATTTATCTCTGGAAGGCAAGGAATCGCGGGGGGAAAATAAATAGTATGTAATCGTGTGGTGTGGGGAGGGCGCGGGTAAGAAAGAAATGAAGTGATTACATGAATCGAATTGAACTTATTCTATTTTTGCAACATTGCTGACTGCCCCCTGTTGTATAATTAAATGGTATGTTAACCGTCTATATGTTTAACCTCCCCACCTCCCTCAAATATAATGACTTGGAAGTTAGAGTCACTATCAACAATCTATCTTTCAAGACATTATTTAAAGTGTAATTCACAATTTAAATAAATTATAGGAGGCGCTGCAGCCTCAGGCTAATGGCGGTTGAAAGAGGTAAAACCAAGACCGACTCACGTAAGAATATAAATTGTCTAACGAGACATCTGCCTTGTCCGTGCATATTTGAACTGTTTTGCCTCGTTGGTTAATTCCTTGAAGCACTACAAGGTGGCATCGCATTCAAGCTCTAGAACTGCAAATTACATTTTTTTTTAATTTGTTCTTCAGAAGCAGAAGATAGGTCAAAAAATATTCTGTATTTCATTCAGGTATAATCTTCTTTTAAAAGAAAGTAATTTAGCTTTTTATACTTTGATAAGTTTACCTTTTTTGTAACGTAGAAAATGTGATTTTATGCTCCTTCAATAATTATTTAGTTCAAACTGAGTTTTTGACTCGGCTGCAATTTTCTAGAAATTTAAGGTCTTGAATTGTTCTGAAATAGTCCAGTTTTTAAATCAATTCACTCTAACTGCACAGTAATAATATTGTAGTAAGTACTTACAGACGTCGCTTATGATATTTTTATCAGTGTAGCGAAGAGCTGTAGTCTGTTTTGATTTGCTAATTTAGAATTTTGTATTAATTATTAGAAACAAATACTAGCTATATAAATACATTCTTTTTATTGGCTGCAAAGTGAGCCTTCACTTGAAGGAAGCCCTCAGCAAATGTCCAAGATCATCATTTTTTCGAAAACGAATATTTGCATTGAAACAAAAAGAATTTCATTGCAAAATAAAAACACAGATGATTTATTAGCCAGTGTCGATAACATCATACTGATAGACAAATTACCCGCTCCTAATCGAATAGTCGCTTTTGTTACAACTACAGCACAAAAAGTGTTATAAGGGATATCCGCAACAAAGAAAAAAAAAATATATCGGTTAGTATGTAGAAGCTTCTTTGAGAGGAAATGAAAAAGCAACAAGAAAGAGGGAAAGCTGGGAACACCACTCCTGTGTATTTGCATTGTCCACAAGAATCAATGAACTGCAACGAAAACTACAAAGGTGCTGTAGCGGAACTAATACCTTTGTCTGAACTGAAATATGAGCCAGATTATTAGAAAAAAGAAGAAAGAAGAAAACTTTCAATTAAGGATCGAATAAGTAATATAGAGTTCCTTTTGATGTATCGGTAGTAGTTGGATGTTTAACATAATCAGACTGGCCAATAGGGTGATGCTTAAAAATGAAAGTTCAAAAATTCAACGGTTCACCCTCCCATTTTGATCTCTCATATGTAAAATGGAGTTAACTAAAATTTTATTGGATTTCATTAAGTTTTAGGGGTCGCTACCTGGCTTTAAATTTCACAAAAAATGTTAAAATCCAATATAATTTTCATTAGTAATTTTTAATATTATAAAAAAAACCTTATCTCACTTAACACTTTATTTTTATGCCAGGAAGACTCCAATCTAACCACACAACCCCTCCTTCCGATCTGGACCAACTCCAACCACATAAATGACACAAAATTAGCTTTGGATAACATATATGGACCTTAAAACTTCATTTTAATTTTTATGTTCAAAAATATAATTTTGTAATAAATATTCATTTTTTTAAATAATCACTTTTTGGGAAAATGTTAGATTTTTTCAATCTTTAGTAGCGACCTTTAAATTTTTCTCAAATATTCTCAAAAAAATAATTTAAGTTTATCTTATTAGGTAGAGCAAAATGAGAGGGTGACCCAAGAGAAAAGAAACAAAAAATATTTTTGGGTCTTTTAAGCATCACCCTATTGGCCAACCTTATGAAACGAAAAAGCAGAAAAAAGCTTTGTTCTTGAAACCAGATGATTAGTAAAAAATTGATACTTTTGGATTTTTCACTTTGCCTTATGGTTTTTTTAAGAGTGGAAAATTTCCACCTTTTTTTGTAGGTGCAAAATAAA
>JAXGGA010007814.1:0-20000 GCA_038373865.1 Uloborus plumipes | reverse complement strand
TTTACTGTAAATTTCTTCTGCTCCGTAAACGTCCTGCGTTTCAGTTTTCTGAAAAGTTTCCTGATTTTTTAACAAAGTAGGTCTTAATTTCCACAGAAACTCGTTATTTTAGTGGGAAAAAAAGATTAGACAATACAGTTCGAGTGCAGACAATTAAATGTACATTTCTTTTTATTCATTTCCATTTCGTTTTAGTTGTTTGAAAAGTTCCCTCTTTTTTAAGTGTACTTTTTTACAGAAACACGGTATTTTAACGAGAAGAGAAGATTCAAAAAAAGACTTCCTTTGGCTCCTTCCTTTTAACAATGTCTTCCACCAGAATATCTTCATCAATCCTCAAATACCACTGAAGTAGCCTTCGCTCAGTTGTCCTCACATTAGCTGTATTTTGTTTCCTTCCCGTTTCTCTTTACCAAACCGACTTTTAGCAGCCGCCTCGAATTACAGCCAACATTGCTGTTGCTGTCTGTCAGGCTGCTTAGGCGCCGGCGCTAACAAACTGAAATGAAAACTGGGAGGGGTGTCCCCCCCTTTTTGTGTGCCCCGCTTTTTAGCTCTACTGCATATGGTAAGGGGCGGTATGAGGCCCCCTCCTCGTTCAGCTGTCGGTGTGTCTCGTTAATGTCATAGCACGTGCTGCGGTGTAAAAATCAGTTCTGAATTTTTTTTTTTTTGCAGGCGCCGTGTTGTCATTCTTTTTGCGCATTCTTCTAAAATTCCTGCCAAAGCCACTTTCCTAGGGTGAGAAGTATTTGCAATAATTAGCCGCACTTGTTTTGGAACTAAATGAAGTCACATTTGTGGATACAATGTTGCCACCTTTAAAAACACAGAAATTTTTGAGCAAGCACTATTACGCGGAATTTATAAGGTACATAAGTGTAACACTTCTGGTGATTTGTTAACCCATTGATGGAACATGAAAACTTAGGGTCATCATTAGCAGCCCCATGTTACATTGCCCTTCAAAATAAACGACTTTATTTGTAATACGGGCAGGGCCGGATTACTAAATAGGCAACGCAGGCAGTTGCTTATCGGTCCCGGGTATTAAATGGGCCCCGAGAAATCCTGAAGATACCCTTTTTAGCCTACTTTCCCGTTAAAAATAAAAGAAAGACGAAAAAAATATTAAAAGTAGCTTAATGCATCTAAAAAATATCGCCAAGTACAAAAAATATCGCCAAGTTAAAAAAATATCGCCAAGTCCAAAAAATATCGCCAAGTTAAAAAAATAAAAAGGTAAAATGAATATCGAAAAATTAAAAATTTGAAAGTAGGGTATTGAGATGGGGAATTTGTGTGTCGGTCGGTCGGTCGGTCGGTCTGTCTGTCCCCCCCTAATAACTTTTGAATGAACATTCCGATTTGGACAAACTTTTTTTTTGTTGGAAAGATCTCGGCGAGTACAGCTCATTCCCACATTTGATTTTTTTATTTGAACAATTTTTGGTTCAAATTTGAGCCGTTCAAAAAACCGGTCCCGCGATACTAACTTTTTAATGAACAGTCCGATTTGAACAAACTTTTTTTTGTTGGAAAGAACTTTTCAAGGGTACTTCATTCCCGTATTTACATTTCCGATTTGAACAATTTTTCGTTCAACATTGAACCGCTCAATCAAGCTGTCACCCCTAATAACTTTTGAATGAACAGTCCGATTTAAACAAACTTTTTTTTGTTTGAAGCATCTCGGCAAGGATACTTTATTACCGTATTTAACTTTTCAATTTGAACACTTTTGGTTCAACATTGAACCGTTTAAGTAACCTTTCTCCACCTAATAACTTTTGAGTGAACCGTCCGAATGGAATACATTTTTTTTTGTTCGAAAGATCTCAGCGAGTGCAGCTCATTCCCATATTTGATTTTTCGATTTGGACAATTTTTGGTTCAACTTTGAACCGTTCAAACAACCGGTCCCGCGATGCTAACTTTTGAGTGAACAATCCGATTTGAACAAACTTTTTTTTTGTTCGAAAGATCTTTTCAAGGATACTTCATTCCCGTATCTACATTTTCGATTTAAATAATTTTTCGTTCAACATTGAACCGCTCAATCAAGCTGTCACCCCTAATATCTTTTGAGTGGACAGTCCGATTTAAATAAACTTTTTTTTGTTCGAAGGATCTCAGCAAGGATACTTCATTACAGTATTTAAATTTTCAATTTGAACACTTTTTCGTTCAACATTGAACCGTTCAAGCAACCTTTCCCCACCTAATAACTTTTGAGTGACCCGTCCGAATGGAATAAACTTTTTTTTGTTTGAAAGATCTCGGAGAGGCTTTCCCATACATTTCATATTTCGCTTTTTGATTTGAACCATTTTTCGTTCAATATTGAACCGTTCAGAAAAAAAAAAATTAACATTAGCGTCTACGGGGAATTTAAGTTGAATGTTGATCCTGAACTTAAAGTCGGATTTCCTTCAAACTAACTTTGTAAGAAAATGGTTTTGATAAATAATGTTTGTAACGTACTTTTTTGAGTAATCTTCTGTGAGGACTCTGATTCCGACTCCGCAAACATGGCGGTGTAATGCAGGCTCAGAAAAAAAATTACTGATTGCGCAGACGATTTTTTGTCTATTTATTCATTTGTTTTATTTTATTTATTATTTTTTTTTTGGCAGACTATGTTTTTTTTGTAACAAAAATTTTTCATTCACGAGAACATTTTATTCTTTATTTATATTTAACAACTGGCAACAGATTAAAAGTGAAATTCGAGACATTTTATTAACGGACGAGTTTTTTTTTCTTTCTTTGATGAAATGTGTTTTGATGCTCTTTGTACTTTTATTTATTTATTTATTTATTTTATTATTATTATTATTATTATTTTTTTATTTTTTTTTTTTTTTGAAAACGATGGAGGATTTTTTCTACGGAGGAACTGTAACAGTTACACTCTTTAAAAGGTGCGACAAAACTTTATTTATTCGTTAATTCTTTTTACGTGTCTATTTCATCTGATGAAAGGGGTATATTTTGCTTTTCGAAATCAGCTCTAAGTGCTAAAAAGGTATGTTTGACATAATTTTAAGTCTCAGATAATCAAGAGAATAATGATCAGATGCGAGAATGCCGATGTCGATGTACGGGAAAGTAGGCTCGTTTAGTTCTTGACAGAACTTCTTGTTAAACTTTAGATGGCACTGAGCGAAACGGTAAGAACATTATTTCATGCAATACTAGCTGCATGGCCCGGCGTTTCACGGGCTGTAATGTAGTGAAGGCAGTTTGAGAAAACTACTCGCCGCCAAGGTGGCTCGCCTTTAAAGTAGTGAGGAAAGTTTAAATAACCTACTCGCCGCCAAGGCAGCTCGCCTTTAAAGTAGCGAGGACAGTCTCAACAAACTACTCGCCACCAAGGCGGCTCGCCTTTAAAGTAATGAGGAAAGTTTAAACAGTTTACTCGCCGTCAAGGTGGCTCGCCTTTACAGTAGCGAGGAAAGTTTCAATAAACTATTAGCCGCCAAGGCGGCTCGCCTTTAAAGTACCAAGGAAATTTCCAACAAATTACTCCCAGCTAAAGCGGCTCGCTAAAAAGCTTTCCTGCATCAAAGAATCAATCGAATTATTTGCACATGCTTCCTCAAAAAAAAAAAAAAAAGACGATGTCAAGTAGCGTATACTTAGCACTCTAACTAAATAACAAATAAAATTCCTTACCAAAAACAATTATTTCCAAATCGCTTTCTTTCTGTAAAATTAATTGCAAAATTCTAAATAAAAAAGTTCTTTTAATATTTGGATCGCAGCCAAAAAAAGTCCCTTCTGAAAACAGCAATTGCAATTTTATTTAAAAACACATTTTCAAAATGGTTTTCCAGAGAAAAAATATAAGTCATTAATAATTAGAATAAAAACAATCGTTAGAACTTTGTTGTAACACGTATTCAAAATGCCAATGGAAAGAAATAACACTCTTTAATTTTAAAAAGTTCAATAATTTAATTAACGTTTTAATTTAAAATGGCAACGGTAAGAAATAAAAGTTTTGGAATTTTAAATAGTTCAATAATTTAATTAACGTTTTAATTCAAAATGGCAACGGTAAGAAATAAAAGTCTTGGAATTTTAAATAGTTCAACAATTTAATTAACGCTTTAATTTAAAATGGCTACGGAAATAAATAAATGTCTTGGAATTTTAAATAGTTCAATAATTTAATTAACGCTTTAATTTAAAATGGCAACGGTAAGAAATAAAAGTCTTGGAATTTTAAATAGTTCAATAATTTAATTAACGTTTTAATTCAAAATGGCAACGGTAAGAAATAAAAGTCTTGGAATTTAAAATAGTGCAATAATTTAATTAACGCTTTAATTTAAAATGGCGACTGAAAGAAATAAATGTCTTGGAATTTTAAATAGTTCAATAATTTAATTAACGTTTTAATTCAAAAGGGCAACGGTAAGAAATAAAAGTCTTGGAATTTTAAATAGTTCAACAATTTAATTAACGTTTTAATTCAAAATGGCAACGGTAAGAAATAAATGTCCTGGAATTTTAAATATTTCAATAATTTAATTAACGCTTTAATTTGAAATGGCAACGGTAAGAAATAAATGTCCTGGAATTTTAAATATTTCAATAATTTAATTAACGCTTTAATTTAAAATGGCAACGGTAAGAAATAAAAGTCTTGGAATTTAAAATAGTGCAATAATTTAATTAACGCTTTAATTTAAAATGGCAACTGAAAGAAATAAATGTCTTGGAATTTTAAAAGTGCAAAGAATTTAATTAACGTTTTAATTAATATCTCAGCTAATTAACGTCGTACAATTACGCGGTTGGTCTTATTGTCTTCCTTAGAAAATTTCGAATCGAATGGTATTATGTTTGATTCTTTACGCTCAGCGGTTTTTGAGGAGTTCAAGCTTCAGACGGACAGACAGACAGACAGACAGACAGACAGACGCGGACAGATTTTAATAGTAGTAATGCGAATAAAACATACGTAAACGTTCATACTTCCATCTAACTTCTTTCTCATCATCAGGGTATAATTTCTACCAAAAGAGGTGTAGGAGCCCAAAAGTACCCACGGCTTATTTTATCGCGTGAATAGCATGAGTTTCGCCTAAAATATTAAATTTCGTAAATACAGGAGCTTTATTCCCTATGCAGATTAAGCCTTGCTCATCATTAACACTATTTATACCTCTAATATAATTAATCATTATGATTAATTATGTATTCCATAATAACAATTTCAAATAATTAAAATATATCAGTTATTTAAAAATCTCATTAATCAAGCTCATATGGTTAAGGGGCCCCCTCATTTTAAATGCCTATGGGCGTCCAAATCTTTAATCCGGCCCTGAATACGGGGAAAGAATAGGACTACATCAAATCCTTTTTCAAGATAAAAATGTGAGTATCGACAGAAAATATTTTATTTGTTAATTTATTTCTTTAAAGCAATCATGACTGATCAATGATCTCACTTGACGGAAAAAAAATTCTTATGATTTTTGAGATTACCATGACGACGAGAGTAACGGAGGAGAAATAAAGCTTTTAAATTTGAGATATAAGAATGGAAATATATATTTTTTTTTATAAAGGAATTCGTTTTTGATTGCAAAATCTCCCTCGGCAAGTAAATATACTTGATAATTTCTTATTAGAATTGTGTGTTTAGCATAAAAAAAATAAATAAATAAAATAAATTCAAACATGAATTAATTAGACATATAATGTCTTCTTCTTCTTGTTCTTCTTAAAGATTTCTTAATAGCCAAGCATATGGCACCTTTTAAGGGTGAAACACTTGTAGTACCAGAAGCAGAGAGCCAAAATGGCACCCATTTTTGTCGATGAGGTATAGGGAATTTAAAATGGAATTTTGCCACAATTGTAAAACAACACACCGCACCCATTTTTCTTCCCAAGCAAAAAGAAAATTTTCATTTGAAGGAAAATTCGGGAAGATTTTTAACTACGGAAATTCCTTCGAGCGTTTTTGGAGCAAGACCTCAGCCATTCTTTGCTTTCAAGCTTCAGCTTTTACACGAGCATTTTTTCAGTGTATTTACGAAAACCTTGTGTTTACACTGGCGGATGCTTTTAAAGTCCCTCCTCTCCACTCCGGTTCAAACTTTCTCACCGAAAACGATATAATGCATTGCGTGCTCTCGCATAATATGTCCTCCAAATAGATGGCGTTTTCGACCCCATGAGCAGGCCCTCTGATCCTTCACAGCGCAGGGGTCGAGTTTCACACATTTTTTGGGGTTGCAAGTGAACCCTGGAGGTTGGTTGGTGATTATCCGTCGGGTTTTTGTTTCCGGAGCAGGGATTTATCTTGCGTTTTAGACCTACACCCCTGAAGAGTATTATGTGTAGCTGAAAGATGTTGTAATTTGATGTAATATTGTTTATGCTAGACATGAACAATATTGCATCATTCTTTTTTTTCCGGATGGGGGGGGGGGGGGAGTAATATTATCATTGCAAAAAAAGAGGCCCATTTTTCAGTTTCAAATTACCACTTGGAAAGCATACGTACTGAAGTATACGTTTGTTTAGCCATATTTGTTTTATTTATAGTTCTTCAAGGATTAGTGCTATTTTAATCTAAATTTCAAAAAATAATATTAATACACTGTAAAAATATAGATGTTGGTTTTACAGTATATAATACAGCTAATTTTACAGTAACTTTGATGTAATAAACTGTAAAGATGCTAGTTTTACAGTTTATTACTGTGCTTTTTTAACTGTTTTAAACTGGCACCTCTGATGCCAGTATTATACTGTATAAAAAAACAACAGTTTTTTTGCAGTGTAGTAGTAATAACAATTAGTAATACAGTGAACTCTCACTTATACACCGCTTCATTTATGCGTCTTTTTCACTTATACGACGATTTTTAGTGGTCCCAGCACATTCCATAGCAAAATAATGAAAGTATCATTCGTTTTTGCGTCGCTGTAAAACTAAACATTTCACTTATGCGTCGAATTTTCCCTAAAATGTAAAAAAAAAAAAATATTCATTTTCTTTATAAAATAAGCATGTTTCCTCACTTTCCTCTTTTATCTTTCGCCTTTATTGCTCCCGGAAGGCATTTTTTCCGCATGAACTAGAGTTCGGAGAGGGACAATTACGTATTACGGATCGTTTTAAAAGGAACAGTTTATAACTAGGTATGCAACAATTTTTGCTTTCTCGAAATCATCAGTTACGTTACAGTAATTGCCAAACCGTAGTAATATGACCCTTGTCTATAGAAATATTCTTAGTCATTCTCTCATTAGAACCTATGTTGCGTTTTAGTCCTTTAAATAGACTTGTTCACTTATACGTCTCTCTCACTTATGCGCTTTTTCTGTTGGTCCCTTGGGCCGGCGCACAAGTGAGAGTTCACTGTAAATAAATATCATTTTTAAAAAATGAGAACATCAGTATTAAACTCATATTTTTCGGCACTGTTCTCATGTATTTTCAATATCAGTTTAAGACTCGCAATCCGGCTGAAAATCAAGAAGGCTGTGGGATTGATCGTTCAATTATCCCATATGTTTCACTTCCATCTCACTGGTTGCAATTAAATAAAGACGAAAACGCCTCCCTTCCCCCCAAAAACCTCCTTCTCCCAATCTTCGTAATTATCAAAAAATATGTATAAGCTCATTGCCATTTAACCCATTTATGTCCAGTAGCCTAAAAACGGGACGCTTGTTAGTTACTGCATACAAAAACTTGTAAAGGGTACATCATTTTACTAAAGCTGTTTTTCACAAGTTAAATACTCCTTCTTCTTGAGAAAACCAGTTAGAACCACTATTTAGACATCAGAGTTTATTTATTGACAGCTATTTTCAGACAAATCAGTCAAGCAACGATCCAGCATGGGTAGCCACAGAAAGTAAGTTTTTTTTTTGCGAACTTTTTTTTCATAAAATTAAACTATTTTAAAATGATTTGCTTAAAATTGATCACAGATGCCTTCTGTAATGTTACTTTGCAAAAGTAAAGTCAAGTAAGGTCGTATTTTGCTCACATATCTGCAAAATATCCCATAAACAGGACGTTAAATAACTTAATAAATATGGCAACGGCGAACTATTTTAAGCCTAAAATGTATGTAAACCATTCCAAGTAAGAGTTTTAAGCAGATAAAAATTGAAAAAAATTGTTAAAAAAACTAATAAATGGCATAAATGGGTTAAATAACTAGTGTCAAAATAAGTACAAAAAAAAAAAAAAAGAATTCTTCGACAAGAAAATAATCGCGGATAAAAAAGGATTTTGCACCTTTTTCGAATACTGACGGATGTGGTAACGGTGTTTCGAGCAGAAAAACTGAAGCTGCAGCAGTATTTTTTTTCTTTTCGAATTTGTTACACGTCACAGCTTCTAGTTCCTGACACGCCCATGGTGAGACGCTGCTTGAAAATGTTGCGCTGTTGCGTAGGGATGTTTACACCATCTCGTATCTGTAAATTGGCTAATTTTGTTGACTCAAACTACCAGATATACTTTATTCCTGCAAATTAAACAGAAAAAATTCGTTTTTCATAATCTTATTGTACGTTAAACAGTGCATTATTTAAGCTTTCAAAAAATATCCCTAGTTTCATTTGGTGTCAATTAAATTATTATTATTTTTTAGAATTTTTCCTAAGATGTTCTTTTCTTGAAATACATCCTACAATTTTTATCTTGAAAAATAAATAAATTAATTTTAAAAAAACAACGAAGAAGGGGGGGGGGGGAGTGCAGATTTTTCTGATTGAATTTTTAGTTTGTTTCAGGAAAGCGGGAAATTATTATTAACAAAAAATCAAAATGCATTTCCACTTTCAGCTTGAAACTGACGAAGGTAACGGATTAATTATTGATTTCATCGAAATGAAAATTAGAGTGCTTTTTTTGTTCGTACAAAATGGTTAAATTTTTGATATAAATGATTGTATAATTGCAAAAACTTTATTTTTCCTCCTAACTTCAAAATTACTGCAACTCTTTTTGCCATTTCCAGCGATTAAAACACACATTTTGAAAATTGTGAGTTATATTACGTCAATCACTTCACTCCAGCAGGCAAAATCATCAAACTCATACTCTATAAACTTTCATAAAATTACTTCCTACAAACCACAAACTACTAACAAACAGTATCCACTAAAAGCGCACTATAAAGCGTTTAAATCCTTTCACAAACATTAAAGCACCGCTCTGACAATGTGTCCCGCCCGAAGTAAACGCTGATCCGCCCTTTTCTATCACGACGACGTTCCAGGTCAAAAATTAAAACCCTGGAAAATCCCTTCTTTTAATGGAACGGAATCCAGGTCAATTTTAACGGAAAAGAGGGCCTGACGAGGAAGGCAGAGGGCCTGTAATTTGCGTAATCACAGCCGCTCTGATTCATTTACATTTTGAATGGTCAAACACCTTTCTTGAGTCAGATATAATTCCCTCGGGTCAAGAACCTCGCAAGCTTTTGATTGAATTTCAGCTATGCAGATGCTATAAATTTCCGCATGTGACCGTCTTGTGTTAATTTCAGATCAAAGATACATTATTTTAAAATATTTATATGAATTTATGCTCTTAATAATCGAAACGAAATTGATTACTCTGCTGCTTTCTTCGCATTAACTTTTGCATATTATATTGTAGAGACCAAAAATAACTTAAGTTCAGATGTATATTTTATTATTATTAGTCATTTTAGTGATGCGAAGTGTCTTATATTTCATTCAAATAACACCCTTCGTTTACTCTTCCATGAACAAAACATTTCAAAAATCTTTCAAAATTCAAAATTTCAATGTTTTAGATATTTTAAAATTGCAGCTGACTTTTATATTTATTTATATTTATTTTCTCAGGTGAATTTTTAAAATGCAAGCATCATTAAAATAAAATAAAATCATTTAACTCAGATGAAAAATATGAGTTAAGTATATAAAGTATCCACTTTTCTTAAATGATAATAACGTAGAAGTTAAAAGATGGGAAGACAACGATGAAAATTACATGAAAAAACGCATGAAGCAATACTGATTTACGTCAGATGTTATTATTGAATTTAATGATGATACTGACACTGAATTAGAATTGATGGTAGATGGTAATATTGAATTGAAGTATTTCATAAAGTTTTTAATATCCATGCTTATGGATCTCACTCCATCCAGTGGTTCTGCTTCTGCTAGTTGAGGCTTTTCTTAATATGCTACATGGGTTTCTTTTTAAAGCAAGAAGTCAGCGGAAGCTTAGCATCAACCAGAGTAATTCTGGCTGGACCATAGACTTAAATGGTTAACTGTAATTCAGTTTTTTTCACAATTATTCGAGCAAAACGCGACAAATTACTGTTTTCGGCAAGTGTGAAGACAAAATTGAACTGCCATTTCTAAACTTTATTTTTTCCAAATTTGTAGTTACCTAACTGTAGCACTCCTTCCACGATTTGATCTCGAATAAATTTATCACTTACACTTTAAATATATATATTTAAAAAATAACCTCCTACCATTTTTAGCATTCAAATAAAATAAAACTAGGAACTATTAAAAAAATAAAACTGGCTCTTCATTTCAGATGTGATTCTCATGCTTTTCCTTCAACGGTTAAAATCATCTTCCGATTCAATGAATATCAAGAAGCAGCATCATATCATAGCTTTCTGGTCTTATGACCATCATCCCAATGCTCAACAAAAGCCTCTCCTCTCTTACTTAACTCACCTCGGTTGATAGCTATATTGTGAAACAGCTGTGAAGAATACGTACAATAATCCACCATAAGTACTCTTTAGGGTTCTTAAAAAACACACATTACGCTGGTTAACACTGAGTCCTGGAAATCTATCCCCCGAGTGTATTATTTACGGGCGAAGTTTCGTTCCACGAATCTGGCAACAGTGAAAAATACTCTCGACTCTCGTTTCAGAGCCTTTTCTTCCTTTTGAACCGTAAGGTCACGCGCGAACGATCACGTTCTAAAGGCGCTCTTTCCGCATATGCGGGCGCCCCCTTTTTTCGAGTCCCCCTTCTAGGAGTTTTCTCTTTTTCAGTGGCGTTACGCTCTCTGATCTCGGTGCTCGAAGACTCGAACATGCTGAATGAACCTCTCATATCCTAAAAACTGAATTGTGGGTTGTTTCCGGTGGGTTTGTGAGACCCTGCTATTATTGACAAATATGATCACAAAAGATTCTTTTCAGAGTCGGTTTTAAATTTTTACATGATGTCTCCCTCGACTTCAGTGTGTCTATAAGTATCTACTTCATGAACAGCCCGGAGCCAAAATGCAACGTTTTCTTTTTTGCATTTTAGAAACGAATGTTCATCACGATAATTTTTCTTTTTCCATTTTAATTGAAATAATGAAAAATATCAGAATCCGACCATGTGTCTTATATCACACTTGAAAACGCTTCTTCAGCATTTTATATGATGCTAACAGTGATGTTATATGATAAATGCACTGCAAAAAAAAAAAAAAATGTGGTACCTAAACTTCGTAAAAGTGGCGGCAACATAGCTGCCTCCAATGCAATGCAGCAACATAACTGATAAAACTGGTGTAACGTTACGCATCGCTTATAACGCTGTAAGGGTAACAGAGGTATTACATGATAAATACACTGTAAAAAGAAATTGTTTAAATAAACTTCGTAAAAGTGGTCGCAGCATAGCAGCCTCCAAAGCAATGGAGTCGCTTAACTGATAAAACGGGAAGACCTGAGTTGCGCACCTCGGGGGGAGAAAAGGGCTTCCCCGGACCAAGACTGGTGAAGCAGAAAATTAGTCTCCCCCCGGCCGAGCTCAAATCTGCGTGAATGATTTTGTAACCTCTTCCCTGTTTGGCGAAGATTTCTTGACCCAATAGCTTGAACAGTGAAAAAGTCGCCAATATATCGCGGATTTACTCAACAAAAATACAATATTTTGAAACTTATTTAATTTTGCAGCTTTACAATAGAAATAAATATATATGTAGATATTTAAATATATATGTGTATATATTTTTTTATCTGCATATACAATATGTATATATTATATTTAAGTACATATGTATATATTTATTTATTTATCAATTTCTCATAAATATAAATACTTCGGCGAGATGAAGGGAAAGATTATATAGGGAAGTACGAAGGTGTTACGTTTTTCGTATTTTTAAACCTGCAAAGAGATAACAGGCTTAAATCTAAAATTAAATCTATTTGCATACTTTTTGAATTGCAGGAAATACACAAAAATTTAATGATTTTTTTCTTTTGTGAGGGAGGAACGATTTTTGATCAGATAGAATGTTCAGATTTCCTAAAGTATAAAGTGATAGTCTCTTTCTATAAATATCGTTTAACTAGAAATATTCAAAACGTAATAATACACCATACATCTGTTACAATAACTGTGCCTCGTCTATCTTAAGAATTATTTTAAAAAATAGATTCTAATGGTTCGCAGACAAAATAAAATCTAATAACAATAATCACGCTATAAGACAATTCTCTGAAGAAAAATGCATGTATTATATCTGGTATTGTCATTTCCATGCACAATGGCAATTATGTAACATAATTGAAGGGGCAAATGGATAAAGGTGATATGTGACATTTGAATTTCGCCGATTTACACAAATTCAATTAGTGTGTGTTCAATTGTGTTAACTTACAAACTGAATTGAAGGGGCAAGTGAATAAAAGTGATATGTGACAATCTTTTAAATTTCTAGAAAAAGCTTTCAAAAAAAATCCCTTATTACCTTTATTCATGGTAAAAATTAAGTTTTTCTAAAATTGTTACCTATCACCTTTATCCACTTGCCCCTTCAATTTTATACTTGAATCTATCCCTATTTCTATAAGTAAGTTCTATAATTCATCACACATTACAAACATATATTACACATATGTAAAAGTTAGCTTCTATAAAAATCAAAAACATAAATCTACATATGTTTATTCTCGAAATGTTTTTTTTTTTTTGAAGCTACAGCTAGGATTACATGCTAATGCATATGTGCATATATAGTTACATATTTTTGTATCTACTGCATATACATGCATAAAAACGGAGCATTTTAAAATAAATGCATATTAGTGCGCTTTTCAAAAACAAACATTTTGTTCAGCACAAAGAAAATTTTAAGACCATTTAAAAATTTTTACTTAAATAAACACAGTGACTCTACAGAGACTACAATGAGAAAAGAAAAAATCATCAGAAATCACATTCAAAGACAAAAGGCCGTGCCTTGTTGAAGAAAATATTGAAATACAAATTGTGATTGTGTAGCAAAATCAATAAATGTGCATTTAATTTTCTGCACGAATTATTGTTTCAATACGAAATTCTAGCATTATTAACAAATGCTAGATAGATAATTTTTTAATAGATATTATAAAAAAATTTCCCTGTGTAGGTGAAAATTATTAGTAGGTTTTTTTTTTTTTTTTTTCAACTTTTAGTGCAAATTTTAAATACTTTTAGTGCATATTTGCAAGTATATTTTCCTGTTTTTAGTGTACATAATCCGGGCTTTTGACTATTACAATTACATTTTCATCCTGTAATTTATTTTTATTCAATTATTTATATTTTATTTTATTTATTTATTTATTTTTGTTATTTCATGACTCAGACTATTGTTGTTGATCAATTTTAGAGTTTTGTGAAAATAAAGGGGAAAGAATTACGTTATAAGCTGTTTTGTTAAAATTAGTGAAATATTTCGAACAAACTAGAATTGCACCGGTTAATAGGCAGTAATCAGTAATCTGCCGATTTGCTGATTATTCGTAATTGGCAGGAAAAATGTTTTCTAAATAATTTTTAATCAATTTTAAAACCCTTAAGTATTCTTTGAAGAAGAAACACAGATGAATATTGTTTACAGGGCAATTCCACGGTTAACATTTTTAAAGCAAAAGACTGTATTTTGTAATATGAAACGCAAAATATTCATTGAACAAGGGATATTTTCCACCTGGGTTTTTGTATTTTTTAAGCTGAATTTGATGGTGTAGTAGAATTTCTGAAATACGTTTTGAATGATTCTTAAAAATTTGTTAAAAGTACGGTGACTGATTGATATTGGAAAACGTAGCAGGTTTGTCAGAGTCCATTATTTGAAGAAATTTTTAATAATGATCCAAAAATTATTTTTTTAATTGAACTATACCATTAAATTCAACTTAAAAAATACAATAATCCGAGGGGGAAAAATTCTTTTGTTCAATATGCTGTTTTAAAAATATCAGTTTCGCGGAATTGTTCAACAATAAATTAATGTAATTTTTTGTAACATAAGTATAATAAATAGCATGAAATTGTACTTGCTTCAATACTATAAAAGCATGACATATTTTAGAGAATATGTAATTTGAATATTATTAAGTCTTTGGTAAAAGTTAATTATTTAATCTCCTGAGTAATTATTTACAAAATCATTTTTAAATAATTGAAAGTAGAAAATAATTGTTGAGCATAAAAAATGCAATGCAATACTGAAAACTTCAAAAATATTTATTAAAGGAAAGTTATATTTTAGGTATTCTGTATGACACGTATTTCAAAAAAGATAACACACCCAACTTGTTGTTTTCTAGTTATGACATTTTTTCTTGAACAAAATCTTGTTTTTGTTTAGTATTTTTATTTGTAGTTTGTTTATCATCGCTGCGAATGCTGTTTAGTATCAGTTTGAGTAAGTTTCAAGTTTTTTATTAATTTAAAAATTTTCGGGTGAGGTGCATTGACGGAAGCATTGAATCTTGAATGGAAACTTTCGTTATACGTTTTACTGTACGGAATTTATACTTGTTATATAAAAATAACATTGTACCTTTGCTACTATACATGTGAGAATCATCCATCAATCAAATGAGTGAAATGAAACGAAACAGAAGAATTAGTCTTGAAAAAGACTAAAATGTACGAGCTATTGACCTCCAAATTTTCAGAGTTCAAAAATGTCACCTATAATTTCACTTTTGATTTGTTACAAGTTGTTCTTATCTTTTAAAAGGTCTCACACAAAAATCTGCTTACAATATGGAGTAAGAATGCTTCTTTTGTATGTATGGAGCCTTATCAATTCTACTTAGAGGGAGGTATGAACCTCATACAATAGTAGTATTCAGAGATTAAGCTGGAATGTTTCTAGAATTGTAAACGCAGGTGCAAATTCCCTAAAAGCCTTTACTAAAAACATCTCCTAGAAGGAATGAGTAGTTTTAGAACAAATTACTTTCTCCTACTTTTCTTTTAAAGAATGAGTATAGCAATTGGGGGAATTAGATGTACGACGTGGTTCGTACGTGGTACACAAATTTCTTTGGTTTAAAAGTTAACTTGATTATGCATTGCTGTATAACTCAGAACTAAATTAGTAACTACATATTCCTTCAATATTGTGAAGATCACGGATAAAAAGTGAATATGTGTTATAAACAAGCATACGTACTTCTACTTATACCGCACCCTGAAAGCAGAAATGACACAATAAAATATAGCTTAGTAAAAAATCAAGGTTTTGTGTAATATTATTTTTAACCGATTTATTCTCAAACTCTACAATTCTCTCAAAACATTGATCATGTTATATTTATTGGTTGATTTTCTTCTAAACAGTTAGGTTTTAATTATGTGCCAAGTGCCACTGTTGAATATATGATTTAAACATCATCACACACCGTGCGAATTATGTGGCCAAAAATAATATTAAATTTAGATTTTAAGTCAATAATTTATACATTTTTTCAAATGCGTCTCGACATATTTTATTTGATCGCTATATAACTTGTTAATGGTCAAAAAAAAAAAAAAAAAAAAATGCATATAAGTCATGTTTTGTGAAAATTGTTTTTTTTTTTTTTTTACTACTGTGCACCTTATTAATAGCAGTAAAATGAATATAGGTTCATTTCCCTCATAAAAAATGGGGAAGAATTTAAGCATCCAAATAAATCGGAATATCAAAATTTTATTAGGCGATCCTAAAATTATGCGAACATACAGGTTTCGTCAAAATTAGGGAAATCGTTAGCAGGTCAGGATGAACTCTATATTTACTATAACTATTGGTTTGTGATTAGGGCGATTCTCTGTAAACTCATCATTTTTCACACAAAATCTGTCCGGGCACGGTTTTTTGAAATGTTCCTATAATTATAATAATATTGCTCAGAAAATGAATCAATTACTTTGGTTTGAAAGAGGGCGAATTGAAGTTTGTGTTTCTCCGATAAATCATGACAGGGGGTAAGTCCTCTGCCAAGTATAACTAGGCAGGGGACTGTGCCGCCAGGTGACTGTGTTTTTGCTCTTTGTTGCGTAATATCTGCAAAACTATTGGAACATAATTAGTTTCGAGACTAAATATAAATTTAGGCACAAATCGTGGACATAATAACTAATATGTTTTATAATTAAATTAATTGACATTAATAAAATCGCTTCCCAGAGGACTGTTTTCGCAACGACCCTGATGCATACTTTCATCACAAATGTGGCTCTCAAACTAAGCAAAGTAGCGT
The DNA here is from genome assembly GCA_038373865.1 of Uloborus plumipes. NCBI lineage: Eukaryota > Metazoa > Arthropoda > Arachnida > Araneae > Uloboridae > Uloborus > Uloborus plumipes. The sequence continues at coordinate 3,471 of JAXGGA010007814.1, read as the reverse complement.
TTCAACGCCGTTCTCGGCGATTTCGGCAAATTCACACTGATTACTTTAAACTTCATGCCAAAAAGAATTTGCAAAAGTTATATATTTTTCGTAATACAGCTTTGAATTTGTTGCAGGGGACTGTCTGAAAAAACACGGGACAGAATTTACATGACAATTTTAAGTTTTAGAAACACGTAATTATACCTTATTTCATAAGAAAAATATAGCTTAATTATTCTATTTTTAGATATTTATTACCAAATTTATGTAGTGGTAATAGGTTTTTTGAAATACTATCTTTAATAGTTAGACTATGGGATTGGGACAGCCAGGGGACTGTTTTTGGCGCTTAGATAATTTCTAGAAAAAAAAATTAAATTGTTATCACTCCAAATACAATTGGGCAACAAAGTATTAATGCTTTACTTGTATTAAGAGCGATAATTACTTTATTACAATTTATTATTTTTAAAATACTCAGTCCAGACAGCCAATTACCAGTTTACAGAGAATCGCCCATTACTTAACAGCGGAGCTACAAGAAAGTTTTTTAAAGTCACGGTATCGTATTTTTGAAATAACTAGAACCAGGGACAGATACAGAAATAGTTTTTGGTTCAAAACACAAAAGTTTTATTTTTTACAGTTGAAAAAAAGTCCTCATGAGGCTCCATTAAAATGTTTAAAAAAAAATCCTTAAAACCTAATGCTCAGAAACATTACATACTAACTCACTTCGAATGTGGTCGTAAATCGTTTCAAGCTAATTAGCTACCTAACTTTATAGTCTTACCAAAATAGTACGATAATTCATATATATACATTCACGACATTAAGTACCCTTGAATTCCAAATTAGTCAGCTTTATATATTATCATTTCACATTAACAGCTGACTGCACTGCAATATTACTCCTGTAGCAAAACAAATTGATTTTATTCAAATATGTTTTGTCTATGCTAAATAGTTTAACCTCCTACTCGTGTTGTGAAGACATAAATAAAAAATATTTAATGGTGCAGATAAACTAATTTTGCTTCTTTAGGAGAGCCACCTTCCCCAACCCCCATAAAATCCGCTGATGTCCGGATCTGTGACAAAGCTTCAATTCCGTGATATTTGTACACTCCTAAACTTTTCCAAAAAGGTCAAATAGTACAAAAGAAATCAGGTGAACAGAAGAAATTTAATTAAAAAATTCAATTAATTGTCTTTTACTTTTTTTTCAAACGCGTTAAAAATAAATTCAATTTACGTTTCATTTATCTTCGCCAACGAGACTTTTACTGATAAAGATGCAGGCGTGGCAACCCCTGCGAACTTGAGATAATTCTTGGTTCGGGGGGAAGTAAGGGCGCAAATCATGCTCAGCGATAACTTCTCTTGCTGGACAACCCCTTTTTAGGGTTGCTCGGTGCGCAACTCGAGTGTGCCCGATAAAACTGGTGTAACGTTACACATCACGCATAACGTTACATACACTAGTTTATCAGTTAAGTTACTCCATTACATTGGAGACAACTCCGCCACCGCACATATTATATTAGATCATATTAGACTATATTAGATTATACGCGCAAGTTTAAGGAACTAATTCCTGGGTCACACAGCAATTTGCTTCATTTCACTGAATAAACAACTGAGTCAATGTATTTGTTGAAGGCGACCTTTATCCTTGAATTTGTGTCTAAAGTGATGGCAATCTTTTAACATAATTGATGCTGTTCTTTCTTAGTTCAACCAATCAGAGATCAATTCATTGAAAAATAAAAAATCAACACAGTAAATGTGTACACATTACAAAAGAATCGTGTGAAAAGTTTGTGATCACACCATAAAATCTGTCGTCACTTTTCAAAAATCTCAAGTTTTTTTATTGAACCAGCTCGAATATTTGCAAGCTAGAATTTTTAGGCATTGATTTTCAGTTATTTTTGGGCACCCTGAAAAATTTGAGGTGAAATTCAAGCTTCCCAAACCTTAAGGGCAATCAGGCATTGATTGCAGATGCGTTTGCTATCAGATGTGCTGCTCTCCAAAAAAATCCAAAAAGGGACTCCTGACTACCATCAAGTTGTCTTGCATCACATCACAGACAAATTAAACATCCGCAAACGTGATAATATCACATTTGAAATGAAATCAGCAACCATGTTTTATTTTCTTGTAGGTGATGACGCGAAGGAAGTTCGGTATTGATTTGTGTGCATCGAAGGAATGAAAAGGATCATGTTTACGTCCACTCGAAGAGCGGGGGAAGGACAAAAGAATAAACGCAGACGACATCCTTGACTGACCGTGAAAAAAGATTAGATCACGCTTCCATGGCTCTACAAGATCGGAAAAGGAACACAACACCGGTGCAGTGACGATCCAGAAAAGAATTCCATATCTTCCCCGTAGTTCTTAGTTGTTGTTCTAGCTTTGCTTGGTTGTTTACCATATTTTGTCGTTTTTCATTCAGTCCTGTTTTGAAAACCCTAGATGTAATAATGCGTTGGTTAACGCGAAAAGTAAACATTTTGCAAAAAGCAAGCGATTCGATGAAACAGAAGACTAATTTCATGAATTCGGATCTTGGGAAGATAGTTTTTTCTTGACTTCTTCCTGTAAAGATGTTTTGTGTTCTTGACTTTAAAAAAAATGCAGAAAAGAATTCCATATCTTCCCTGTAGTTCTCAGTTGTTGTTCTAGCTTTGCTTGGTTGTTTACTATGTTTCGTCGCTTTTTATTCAGTCCTGTTTTGAAAACCCTGGATGTAATAATGCGTTGGTTAACGTGAAAAGTAAACATTTTGCAAAAAGCAAGCATTCGATGAAACAGAAGACAAACTTCATTAGAAGACACACATCATGTGAAGATAGTTTTTTCTTGCCTTCTTCCTGTAAGGATGTTTTGTGTTCTTGACTTAAAAAAAATGCTTATATTGAACTAGTGACTTGCCACAGAGAGAGAGATGAAATAAATGCTATGGAGCTTATTATGGTATTTCAGGTTTTAGTTTAAAGTCCCGGCAAACATTAAATGTAGTACCTACTTAATCAAAAAGAGGTATGGAAAAATACATTAAATAATTAAGTATAATTATCTTAACAACATATCTTTGTGCTGAACATAAAGAAGATGCTATGCTGGACAAAATTATAAAACCACATTTACCTAATGATGAAAATAAAGTTAATAGTCAGCGAAATTGCTATGACCTTAATCAATCGTGAAGTCACGGACTCAAACAACGTCAATCCTGCTCTGTGAACAAAATAAGCGGACTCATTATGTAGAGAAAAGTCTTCGCTTACCAGATTTTAGTCTAGAATCGCAATTTTCTTTGCTGACTAAAGAAAAAAATATTTATTTCAGCAATAAAAAAATGAAGTATCGATGCTGCTAACAACTTGACGAGTTAGAAATATTAATGAGCTGGAAAAATATATTGCTACATTGCAAAAATAACTGCTATTTTTACACTACAATACTGGAAGCTGAGAC
>JAXGGA010007813.1:0-60366 GCA_038373865.1 Uloborus plumipes | reverse complement strand
TCTGGATAAAATAAACAGCCAGATGTGAAACATGAAGGTCACACACAATTATTTCCAGCAGTGGCAGTTTTACAATGTTGCAATTGCAAGGGAGCCCTTTTGTCACATGACATAGGAGCTGCCAATAAAAATACAACTGGCTCCTGAAAATTAACGTGCTTCTGTTCTCCTTTGAGAACGGGCTCCAAAAATGCGTTACGGAGGCCTCTAAACTTGTAACTGATCTCAATCAATGTGTGTTACAGAAACATGTTTTCACATTGGTCCATTTTCTTATTCCCCTCCCCTGGAATTTGATATAAAATTAATGAAATTTTTGGAAGTTGGAGGCCCCCAACAGAGTGGGGCCCCAAGCCATGGCTTGTTCGGCTTGTACGTAAATCCAGAGTCCTTATCAATACCGATATTTTCACGAATCATTTGCTCAGTTTTCTTTTAATTTAGAAAAGAAGTCGTTTTAAATCTTGTTCTTTCAGAAAGGTTTTAAACAAAGAGTGAACTGTTCATTTGGCACGAAAGTCTTTCTCTTTTATCATATTTTGTGCATTTAAGGCAACTAACTCCTCATTAGAAAATCAGCGTAAAATCATTCTCTTTCCATTTTATCCTTTTTATTAGCGCTCGACATACTCAGAATTCTGCATAAAATCAACACGCGTTCAGAATGGTTACATATGCTTGTGAATAAGAAATAAAACACATGTTTTTGATCTTTAATACTACAACGCTATCACTAGCACTAAATAATGAATACAAATACCAGCACATGAGAAATTCAACGGACCGTTGCCTCACAATGGAGACGGTCCATTGCATTCACTTTCTGAAATGATGTCACAAAAGTCACTGAAAACTTAGATAAATAATTCGTAATTGAGGACATATCGTCGTTTTGGAAGAATAACGCTGCAACTCAAAAAAATCGAAAAATGACATTTTTATATCATTTTGTTCAGAAAAAATCACTCTTTATGATGCACAAGGTTACAACTCAAAAGTGTCAAAAATATCCGCTAATGGCAATTTTTGGAGAACACTGATGTAACTAAAACTACCTTCACTCTTTTTAAAATTACGTCATTAGTTAAAATGCCATTGAAGTCAATCATGCTACATTAGAAAAAAGATTAAAATGCGATTTTTTTAATGCTAGTTTCATTAAAATAGTCTTCGCAAATAGTTTTGAGCACAAGCGCGATAGAAGTTTATGAAAAGTTAAAAATTGCTCTCCTGAAAAATGGGCTTTTTTTGAGTTGCAGCGTTATTCTTCCAAAGCGACGATATTTGAAGTTTCAGTAAGACTTGTTTGTTTAAAATTTCGGTGAAAAAAAAATGATTACTCAATTAATACTTACATGCTTTTAATGAATTATATTCATCTATTGTACTAGTAACTACAAGATAAGCTTTTAAAACCTGCAGTATTGTTTCCAAGTCGTTTCTGCCCCCCCCCCCTTTGCAAACCTTACATACAGGGTGTTCCGTTTTAACTTGCAAGTCGTATATTTTTGCGACCGTTCGTTCTCTCAAAATGACTATGCTCAAAGTGGTACGGCTATGTGCAAGTAAATGATCCCTTGGGCATTCATTTGGCAAATTTAAGTTGCTTGTGCAGTTCTGCATCAAAGAGGGCCCAGGTGCCTCCATTTGGCGGAAACTGGGTGTCAAAATTATCTGCGCTGTTGACATCCGTGCCCAAATGGTGAAAGAAGACGCCATATCAGAGGAAAACAATAGGTCTGCAAAAGGCTACATCTTTTTACGTACCCTCATTGAAAAAAAAAGGTCAATATCAAAAAACTTTTGCCATCAAGTTAGCCAATATTTTCTCCACTCAAGATAGATAAAATAATATGTAAATCTCTACTTATGAAAATTTTAAAAGTTCGGTAAAAATTAAAGGTTAATTTTTCGTTTACCACATGGTAACTGTGTGTTTCTTTTCAAATCCAAACTACTAAACTTCCCCGGGTCATATTAGTTGGTAAATTTGACGGTGACGACTGTTATTTGGATGCAAATTATTTCCCTAGGTTCAGCTAGTTTTATGAAATGCTCATTACAACTAAAGTAAACTTTTAGAAGAATGTTTTCAAAACAATCATCTTTACCTCATATAAGATAAATAAAAGTATATCTAAAATATGTTATTGAAGGTTAATTTTATTGTTGTAATCCTAGGTCATAAGTATTTGTCAAAACATTTTTCACGTTAACAGAAAAATAAGTAATTTTTACCTGGAAACCTTTCTTGCCCCTCCACCAAGAAGACTCTTCCGGAGGAGGCATGTCTATCACAGAAATGATGTCTCCTACCTAAAGAGAAAAATAAGTTTCAGTTAAAAAAAGATTACTCTGAGAATGCGTTAATAAAATCAATTTTGGTTATTTATTACACATTTATTTTACTTATTTATTTATTGCAAAAATCTTAGCTTTGCAAAAATCTGTTTTCCGTAGAATATCTCGCAGAGCCTAAAAACACTGAACAGAACTCAAGCTCATTTCATGTATTTTCAAACTGATAAGAAAATAAGCGATGATAAAGGAAAAGTGGGTCATTTCTGGCAGACAATTTGACCCAACCCAGACAATGTGAAACGGGGGATAGTTCATATGTGGCGTTGGTCAACTGCAGATTGTAAGGTATCGGAAATCCCTTCAACAACAGAATACATACAATTTAAAACAGAAATTTTAGTTGTAGATAACTTTGTGCACGAATATGTCCCATCCCGTGCCCCTATCATTAGGCTTTTTCAACAAGCATATTCTTATCTTTTTTATTCATGTAATTCTGCAAACTTTCTTGCATCCTGTTAACTATGTTTAAACTATCAATTGCAAAACAATGTAAGGACTGTTTTTACGAAGTATTGTGATCCCGAAAAAAATTCACTCAAATTTGGGTCTGAATTTTGCTTTTGCTCACCCCCGAATAAATGTTGAGCAGTTTTTAGACCTGTCAGCACGTGCATACGTACCAAACAACATATAACCCGCCGAAAAATCATTTTCAACCACCCCAGGGCCGGATTTAGGCTTCAAACCACTCCGTGCAAAAATAAAAAATTGCTCCCCTGCAGAACGACATTGTGTATGTCAGTGGCGTAACTAGCAAGACCCCGGGGTGTCACCCGGGGTGGTAATTCGTGATGACCACCCCCCAACAAAAAAAATAAATTAAATTAAATTAAATGAAGAAAAAAAGTCTTCGTAAATAATCAAATCCATACAACATTCATAAGCAATTTATTATTGTTTGTGTCATAACTAATATGCAACTTTATTTAAACTATAAAAGCAGTGGCATATAATGAAATTTTACGCTACTACGCTAGTGAACTTACATTAAATGACAAATACACAAAAGCTTTCTCGAAAAACTGCCATGACACGAATATTTGAGCTTGAAAAAAACTTTTAGTTGGGTGTTCGGGGGTTTCTCCCCCGGGAAAATTTTTGATATATATATATAAAATTCTGCAATCTGAGACCTTTTAAGGGGCAATTGAGACAAAAAAAAAAAATCCAGAAAAAATAAGAAGGTTTTTGAAGAGTTATATACATATTTTCAAGAAAAGATAAATAAATCTTTTGAGTCAATAAATTACTGACATGAATCGAAAGAGGAAGAGTGAAGGAGGACAAAAGATAACTCATTATCACTTGCTGACACCGTCCTTCGGTATAGCTTTTGATCATTTCTTTATCCACTGACAGGAACAAAAACATGAAAATGTAAAATAGTTGATCGTAAAAAAAAAATGCATTAAATTCTGTCACAGAAATGGTGTACAGATTCAGAAATCTGGTGGCGAGAACGTAACATCGTAGCTTTTAGGTCAATTCCTAGTTTATCCTTAATTAGAAGTAAAATTAATTGAATTTTTGCGAGAAATTCAAAATTGCACTAGTTATATGTAAATAAACATATAATTCATAACTGAACTACTGAGATTCTTTACAAACTCTTAAATTCATTTAGGAGTCACCCCTAGCAGGGTGTCATTCACTGGGTGTCACGCGAACTACCCCTTCGCTCCCTCAAAGTGATGCTACAGAGTTTGATTAATTATGCATAAGTTAAAATATTAGGTGAAATTTCAGAATGATACATTATACCTTTCAAAATTGTGAAAAAATTTTGGGGGTCATACTCCGAAGGATATCCTGCGGGACAAACGACCGCCTCCGCTTAATAGCCTTTTTTTGAAGGGGGGGGGGGGTCTTCCTGGCGCATGAGGGCTGCCTTTCACCTGGGTGCGACGTTATATTATAAAGATTTTTAATTTCTAATGTCAATTCAAAACAAACGTATTAATGTTAAAATTTCAAGTAAGATAATCTATTCTTACACGCCCCCCCCCCCTAAGCTAGCGGAATAAAGAAACTACTTTCTCCAGATAAGGCAACACGAAGCAGCAAATAATTGCTAATTGGAAATTTTCATTTAGGCGAGAGGAGGCAGAAATACTAGATGGTTTGAGTCCACACATCATGCCAGGGCCGCTGACGAAGGAGCCCGAAGCATCATTCGAGTTGCAGTGGAGCTTTTTTTTAAAGTAATGTTGTCATCAGTAACAAAAAAGAGTTTTATTGTTTTCTAGAATTTCTTTTTAAAGAATTTTCTTCTAATTTTGTGCCCCTCAATATTTTTTACTCCGCGCAGGGGCACGGACTAATGGAGCGTTAGTCCGGGCCTGACCTCCCCGAGTTAGTTACGACGAGCTTCCTCGTGACGTCTGTATGTATGTATATGCGTATGTATGTCGCATAACTCAAAAACTATATGCCGTAGAAGCTTCTAGTTTGGTCTGTAGGCTCTGAAGGGGATCTAGTTGTGCACCTCCCTTTGTGGTTGCATTCGAATGCTCCTAAGGGGGTGTTTTACCCTTTTTAGGCTTAATTAAGTATTAATTTCAATGCAGATAAGGGATATGAATGGGGGAGTTTCCGAAATTTCAAAAGTATTTTTTTCTGAAAGAGCATGCTTCAAAACATAGGAATTGACCATTTTTTTTATTTTTTGACACAGTTATATAATTTTTATGAATTATTTTAACCGGTGCGCAGATGCTATTCCGAAAAAAAAAAAACACCTGAGCATGACGGCAGTGGTGCACGTAAGCGCGAAATTTAATTGGTTACTAGCTGCGTAGCCCGGCGTTGCACGGGCTGTAATGTAGTGAAGCCAGTTTGAGAAAACTACTCGCCACCAAGGCGGCTCGCCTTTAAAGAAATGAGGAAAGTTTAAACAGTTTACTCGCCGTCAAGGCGGCTCGCCTTTACAGTAGCGAGGAAAGTTTCAATTCACTACTCGCCGCCAAGGCGGCTCGCCTTTAAAGTACCAAGGAAAAGTTTAATAAACTACTCCCCGCTAAAGCGACTCGCTAAAAAGCTTTCCTGCATCAAAGAATCAATCGAATTATTTGCACATGCTTCCTCAAAAATAAAGACGATGTCAAGTAGCGCATACTTAGCACTCTCCCTAAATAACAAATAAAATTCCTTTCCAAAAACAATTATTTCCAAACCGATTTCTTCCTGTAAAATTAATTGCCAAATTCTAAACGAAAAGGTTCTTTTAATATTTGGATCGCAGCAAGAAAAAGTCCCTTCTAAAAACAGCAATTGCAATTTTATTTAAAAACACATTTTCAAAACGGTACCAGAGAAAAAATATGTCATTAATAATTAGAATAAAAACAATTGTTAGAACTTTGTTATAACACGTATTCAAAATGACAATGGAAAAAATAACACTCTTTCATTTTAAAAAGTTCAACTTAATTAACGTTTTAATTTAAAATCGCAACGGAAAGAAATAAATATCTTGGAATTTTAAATAGTTCAATAATTTAATTAACGTTTTAATTCAAAATGGCAACGGTAAGAAAAAATGTCTTGGAAGTTTAATCATTTATTAGGCTTAGGCAGGGATTCAAGTGAAACAGCACTGCGATCGCTTCGAATGCAATCGCTACTGGAAGTGAATTTACATTATCATCAGCTTAACTTGGCACTGACGTCACTACGAGCGGAGCCAATAAGAGCTCACAAGCAGTCGGCGATCTCCTCTTATTCGCCAAGTAGGCTGTGACGTTTTATCTAGCTCGTTTTTCATAGGCAAACGTCACGATGAACGTTCTAATGTAATTCATTTCCAGAGTCAAGAAACGTTCTAATGTAATTCATTTCCAGTAGCGATTGCAGTTTGCGATAGCCTGTTTCACTTGAATCCCTGCCTTAATCGCTTTAAATTTGACTACTTATTAATTAAACATTCGCTTTAAATTTGACTACTTATGGATAGCAGCCAGAAAAAGTCCCTTCTAAAAACAGCAATTGCAATTTTATTTAAAAACACATTTTCAAAATGGTACCAGAGAAAAAATATGTCATTAATAATTAAAATAAAAACAATTGTTAGAACTTTGTTATAACACGTATTCAAAATGACAATGGAAAAAAATAACACTCTTTCATTTTAAAAAGTTCAATTTAATTAACGTTTTAATTTAGGGCCGAATTCAAGTGAAACACTATTGCAATCGCTTCGAGGCGATCGCATATTGCAACCGCTACTGTAAGTCGAATTCAAGTGAATTCGTTTCACTTGAATCCAAATTTTGGAATTTGCGATTGCATTGGTGAGTTGCGATCGTCCGTGTTTCACTTGAATTCCTGCCTTAAAATCGCAACGGAAAGAAATAAATATCTTGGAATTTTAAATAGTTCAATAATTTAATTAACGTTTTAATTAAAAATGGCAACGGTAAGAAAAAATGTCTTGGAAGTTTAATCATTTATTAGGCTTAATCGCTTTAAATTTGACTACTTATTAATTGATATCTTCGCTAATTAAAATTGTATAATTATATAAATTGAAACTAATGAAGCCTGAAAAATTACCTATCTATCGGTACCTGGTTCGACTTTCAGGTCATTGGCGTTCAGGAGAAAGAAGCGTGACATAGAAAGATAGTTAGAAAGATACTCAGTTTTTAATATAAGTAGACTAGCTGCGTAGCCCGGCGTTGCACGGGCTGTAATGTAGTGAAGGCAGTTTGAGAAAACTACTCGCCACCAAGGCGACTCGCCTTTAAAGAAATGAGGAAAGTTTAAACAGTTTACTCGCCGTCAAGGCGGCTCGCCTTTACAGTAGCGAGGAAAGTTTCAATTCACTACTCGCCGCCAAGGCGGCTCGCCTTTAAAGTACCAAGGAAAAGTTTAATAAACTACTCCCCGCTAAAGCGGCTCGCTAAAAAACTTTCCTGCATCAAAGAATCAATCGAATTATTTGCACATGCTTCCTCAAAAATAAAGACAATGTCAAGTAGCGCATACTTAGCACTCTCCCTAAATTACAAATAAAATTCCTTTCCAAAAACAATTATTTCCAAACCGCTTTCTTCTGGTAAAATTAATTGCAAAATTCTAAACGAAAAAGTTCTTTTAATATTTGGATCGAAGCCAGAAAAAGTCCTTTCTAAAAACAGCAATTGCAATTTTATTTAAAAACTCATTTTCAAAAGTGTACCTGAGAAAAAACATGTCATTAATAATTAGAATAAAAACAATTGTTAGAACTGTGTTATAACACGTATTCAAAATGACAATGAAAAAAATAACACTCTTTCATTTTAAAAAGTTCAACTTAATTAACGTTTTAATTCAAAATCGCAACGGAAAGAAATAAATATCTTGGAATTTTAAATAGTTCAATAATTTAATTAACGTTTTAATTCAAAATGGCAACGGTAAGAAAAAATGTCTTGGAAGTTTAATCAATAATTAGGCTTAATCGCTTTAAATTTGACTACTTATTAATTAAACATTCGCTTTAAATTTGACTACTTATGGATCGCAGCCAGAAAAAGTCCCTTCTAAAAACAGCAATTGCAATTTTATTTAAAAACACATTTTCAAAATGGTACCTGAGAAAAAATATGTCATTAATAATTAGAATAAAAACAATTGTTAGAACTTTGTTATAACACGTATTTAAAATGACAATGGGAAAAAAATAACACTCTTTCATTTTAAAAAGTTCAATTTAATTAACGTTTTAATTTAGGGCCGAATTCAAGTGAAACACCATTGCATTCGCTTCGAGGCGATCGCATATTGCAACCGCTACTGTAAGTCGAATTCAAGTGAATTCGTTTCACTTGAATCCAAATTTTGGAATTTGCGATTGCATTGGTGAGGTGCGATCGTCCATGTTTCACTTGAATTCCTGCCTTAAAATCGCAACGGAAAGAAATAAATATCTTAGAATTTTAAATAGTTCAATAATTTAATTAACGTTTTAATTAAAAATGGCAACGGTAAGAAAAAATGTCTTGGAAGTTTAATCATTTATTAGGCTTAATCGCTTTAAACTTGACTACTTATTAATTGATATCTTTGATAATTAAAATCGTACAATCATATAGATTGAAACTAATGAAGCCTGAAAAATTACCTATCTATCGGTACCTGGTTCGACTTTCAGTTCATTGGCGTTCAGGAGAAATAAGCGTGACATAGAAAGATAGAAAGAAAGATAGAAAGATAGTTAGAAAGATACTCAGTTTTTAATATAAGTAGAGAGTGAGATGACGAAGGTCGTGACGTCACCGATTCCTGCGATTGGACAACTCAAGTCAAGCAAAATGGTGTTATTATTGGAAAGAGAGCTGTTAGGTGCACCACTGACGTCACAAAAACTACGCCCCGTTTTCAAGTTAGGGTATTTAAAAAAATTAATAAAAAATAAACTGTTGGGAAAATTAAAGTACTTTCCGGGCCCATGTTATTTTTTTATATCATTCTATCAATTTCAGTAACAAAAAGTAGCACTTTAGACTGAAGGAAACTCCCCCATTGGCGCAACCACTTGGCGAAATATCGCCAAGCTCCTGATCGCCAAGTGTTTGACGCCAACTTGGCGAACTATTGCCTAGTTGGCGACAAATTTGGCGAAAAAAACTATTTTTTGAATTTGGACTCAATTTGGCGCTATTGGCGATATTTTGCGAAAAATCCACTGAATGATGTTAAAATCGGCGATATTTAAAAAATTAATCATTGCAAAACATTTTTTTGCGTTATTTCGTGGCGAACTGGGGGTGTAAATGTTTGAACCGTTATTTTGCTCACTCCAAGCACCATTTTAACTCTTGTACGACATCTACTAAGAAATTTACACGTAATAGGAAGTAGTGTGGGATCCATAGCGGATTTTTTTTTTTTTTTTTTGCTTGCACGATGAATATTCCTTCTAAAATGTTGTAAATCAGTTGCGTTGGCAGAGCGATCTAAAATACCCTGGGCGAAGTAAGATTTGCATAATGTGATTGAAAAGATCCTAAACACAATTTAATCCTCTTCAATAAAAGTCAGAGAGTAGGAAGTATGAATACGTTTATTTGATTGATCTAACTAGATCAGAAACCTGTATCTAGAATTCAATCCATTTTGTTTCAAGCACAGAAGCAGTAAGATGTTGATTTATACAGCAATATATGGCTTTTTCCTCCGGATGGCTCTTCCGTCGTAGTCTTTTTTTTTTTCTTTTAAAAGTATTTCCATCAACTTCTAAAATCCACTGAGAATACTTTTCACTGATAACACTTACTGTTGCAACAAGAAGAGGGCGCCTTCATTAGGAAAAATAGAAAGTGTTTGCTGGTGCTGTTTATTAAAGTAACCACATTTCGAAGTTTGAAGTTCGGGACGCTTTAAATGCATTTTTGTTTGTTGAATATTTTTTTAACGAATAAACTGTTTTAATCTCATTATTATTTTGGTAAAGGAGGCATGTAGGTTAAAATGTATATGTACAACAATAAAAATGGACACACTTTGTTTATTTTTTATAGCAATATATAAGCTTTTCTTAATAAATATAGATTCAGAAAAAACTAAGTGCTCATTTCAAACAAAATAATTAATGAACAACTCTCCTAAATTATTCGAATGAAGAAACCTTTCAGTTTAAATGTAGCTGAGAATAATTGATGAAGCATTATGCTTGTAAGAAAAGCAGTCGAAAACTTTGTACAATTAATGAAGTTAAAAATGCAAGACAACGTGCCTACAAGTACAAATAAAAGGATTAAATCCTTTTATTTGTACTTGTAGACACGTTGTCTTGCATTTTTAACTTCATTATGCTTGCACTAAATAGCTTTAAACCTTGCTGCAAAACTTATTTCTGAACATTGAACTCACAGCGTTTGAGATAAAACACACAAATACGAAATCAACAAGAAGTTCTGTCAAGAACTAAACGAGTCTACTTTCCCGTACATCGAAATCGGCATTGTAGCATCTGATCAATATTCTCTTGATTATCTGAAACTGAAAATTATGTCAAACATACCTCTATAGCACTTAAAGCTGATTTCTAAAAGCAAAATATACCCCTCTCATCAGATGAAATAGACACGTAAAAATTAAATAAACGAGTCAATTAAGTTTTGTCGCACCTTTTAAAGAATGTAACTGTTATAGTTCTTCCGTAGAAAAATTCCACAATCGTTTTCAAAAGAAAAAAAAATAAACAAATAAAATAAAAGTACTAAGAACTTCAAAACACATTTTATCAAAGAAAGAAAAAAAAAACTCGTTCGTTAATAAAATGTCTTGAATTTCATTTTTAATCCGTTGCCAGTTGTTAAATATAAATAAAGAATAATAAAATGCTCTCGTGAATGAAAAATTTTTGTTAACAAAAAAAAATATCGTCTGCCAAAAAAAAAAAAAAATCATAATAATAATAAATTAAACAAAACAAATAAATAAATAAACAAAAAATCGTCTGCCCAGTCAGTCATTTTTTTCTGAGCCTGCATTTCCGCCATGTCTGCGGAGTCGGAATCAGAGTCCTCACAGAAGATTATTCAGAAAAGTACTTTACAATACATTATTTATCAAAACCATTTTCTTACAAAGTTAGTTTGAAGGAAATCCGCCTTGAAGTTCAGAATCAACATTCAATTTAAATTTCTCCGTAGGCGCTCATGTTAAAATTTTTTTCTGAACGGTTCATCATTGAACGAAAAATTGTTCAAATTGAAAAGTGAAATATGGGAAGAGGCCTCTCCGAGATCTTTCGAACAAAAAAAAGTTTATTCAATTCCGACGGTTCACTTAAAAGTTATAAGGTGGGGAAAGGTTGTTTGAACGGTTCAATGTTGAACGAAAAAAATGTTCAAATTGAAAATTGAAATACGGTAATGAAGCATCCTTGCCGAGATCTTTCGAACAAAAAAAAGTTTGTTTAAATCGGACTGTTCACTCAAAAGTTATTAGGTGTGAGAGCTTTTTTGAACGGTTCAATGTTGAACGAAAAAATTGTTCAAATCAAAAATGTAGGTACGGGAATGAAGTATCCCTGAAAAGATCTTTCGAACAAAAAAAAGTTTGTTCAAATCGGACTGTTCATTCAAAAGTTAGTATCGCGGGACCGGTTATTTGAACGGCTCAAAGTTGAACCAAAAATTGTTCAAATCAAAAAATCAAATATGGGAATGAGCTGTACTCGCCGAGATCTTTCCAACAAAAAAAAGTTTGTCCAAATCGGAATGTTCATTCAAAAGTTATTAGGGGGGGGGACAGACAGACCGACAGACCGACCGACAGACACACAAATTCCACATCTCAATACCCTACTTTCAAATTTTTAATTTTTCGATATTTATTTCATTTTTTTGTTTCTTTTTTACTTTTGTTTACTTGGCGATTTTTTTTTACTTGGCGATATTTTTTGGACTTGGCGACATTTTTTGGACTTGGCGACATGTTTTAGATGCATTAAGCCAATTTTAATGCTTTTTTCGTTTCTTTTATTTTTAACGGGAAAGTAGGCTAAAAAGTACGGCTTACTTCGAGGGAAATTTCATCCGTAGCTTGGGAGGCATATCTTTTAATCACATACGCTGCTGCAACTGCCGGAGTATTGATTGCTGCTTCGTCAGTTACAATCAAGCGATTACCTCTGTTGTCCAACTGCAAAAAATTAGAATAATTAGACTTGTTTTAGTGGAGTTAAAAATAAAATGTTGTCAAATAATAGAACTAGCTGTACCTGCACAGCTGTATTCGTACTCTGTTCAAAAAGATCTTTGAGCAAATGTAAATTTCCCTTTTACACCAAAATAAAAAATCTGGTATGGACCCCACACTACTTCCTTTTACGTGTAAATTTCTTAGTAGTTGCCTTAAGTGTTAAAAAAAGAGCTTGGAGTGAGCAAGGTAACAATTCAAATATTTACTCTCCTAATCTGCCACGAAACAATGCAAAAAATATTTTACAATGGTTGATTTTCTAAATATTGCTGATTTTAAGATCATTTAGTAAATTTTTCGCAAAATATCGCCAATAGCGCAAGTTGAACCCAAGTTCAAAAAATATTTTTTCGCCAAATTTGTCGCCAACTTGGCAATATGTCGCCAAGTTGGCGTCAAACACTTGGCGACCAAAAGCTTGGTGACATATCGCCAAGTTGTCGCGCCAATTCATATCACTTGAGTCTGCATTGAAATTAACACTGATTTACCCCAAAAAAGGGATAAAACACCCCCTTGGGAACATTCGAATGCAACCACAAGGGGAGGTGCACAACTAGACCATCCTCAGAGCCTACATACCAAGCTAGAAGCTTCTACGGCATATAGTTTTTGAGTTATGCGACCCACATACATACATCCGCACACACGTACATACAGACGTCACGAGAAAACTCGTCGTAATTAACTCGGGGGTGGTTGAAAAGGATTTTTCGGCGGCTTATATGTTGGTAGGCACATATGCACGTGCTGACAGGTCGAAAAAACTACTGAACATTCATTCGGGGGTGAGCAAAATCAAAATTTATACTCAAATTTTAGTGATTTTTTTTTTCGCGATCACAATACTTCCTTTACTACGTAAAAGGAAGTAAAAAGAAAGATTGTTTCGTAAATTAAAATGCAAGCACTTTAATTTAAGCTCCAAGGATATATTCTATGAAGTAATCAAAAAGTTCTGATATAATGACGACAACTGTCTGTCAAATGATACATTTTCGGATAAGAGATAAAATCAAGAAAACGACAAAAAGAAAAGCAAAATAATTAGGTAAACGTTATATATAGATCAGTTAGATGGTACTTTTGATTAGAAGCCAAATCAAACCGCCAATTGAGAATGGTGTGCTTTAACGGAAAAGTATCGATGGATGATGAATTAATTACCTGTACTTAAATGGGGATAGAACACGTTTTTAGTTTTGTTTCCTAATATTATTTGAACTTGTATAACTGGCAAAAGAAAAGACAACAAACACGCTTGAATAATTAAACAAATAAATACATTAGTTACTTTTTCCACGACTTTTCTACTCTCTCCTATCTATATCATCAATTTAAATCTAATTCTTAGTTAAAAGTTTTCCGTTTACATACAGAAGTTCAACCGTACTTTGATATTTTCCTCGTGAAAGTTTGCAAGAAACGTGTACTTTCACACAGCGACGGTTACAATACGAACATATATGAAACTAAATCAACTAACTTATTGTGTCATTCTGAGGTGTTTAGTGTACTTTTTAGTTGCTAGTTTCAAGGCCAATATTGCTCAAGATTGTATTTTATGTTGAAAAAAAAAGTTTTACTTGTTTTAAAAACAGCCATAACAAAACAGAGGAAGACTCATTAATGCATTTATGATCCCAAGAAAACAACTTGGCTAGTATATTTTTACAATTATCGCCTTTTCATGATTTTTTTTCTGAGCCACAAATATTCAATGCGAACATTGGCAAAATTTGAAAACTCAACTACTGCCAAACAAATACGGATGGCATCAAAACGTCTGATTGGTCATCTCATATTTATAGGAGCTTCTCACGAATTTCTAGAGCTGAACTGGACGCCAAACTGAAGCAGTTTTCTATTTACAGAATGTAGCATGGATGATTTTCGACTTTGTAGGTTCTTAGCAGCATTTAGAATCGTTCTAATATGATTGATGATAATCTTTAAAATTTGGTATCCCAAACTGCTTAATACAAGTTCTGGAAACCAGTTGAATTGATAACCTAAAACTGGGAACGGGGATAGATTTTGAATTGGAATCTGGCATCGTTGTCAAATTTTTGGCTATAGTTATTTAAATTTGGTAACCCTTTGTTTACGTTTTAAAAGGAAAGATTTCTCTCGCGCATGCATTGGTGACAAAGGTTTGACACCAATCGGGAGAAATCGCCAGATTCCCAAGCATCGAAATCGTCCCTAAGGAACTGAAAACCTGATGATCGTTTTCGTTCTATTCCAATTGTGTCCGAAAAGATTCATAATTGAAAGTCCCCCCCCCCTCCTGACAACGTGAAACTTCGCAACTAATGAACATACATCAACGAACTCTGACATACAGTTTTTAAACTTTTTCCGGCAATTGTTCGCCCACGTGCGTAGAAAATATCGAAGCATCATGCTTAACCAAAAAACAAAAGATAATAAATAGAGAATGAAGTAAATCAATTTGATAAAAAAGTAAAATAAATAAAACAAATTTTGCCCAGAAATTACCTCTAGCCAATTGAGAACAGGTCCACAGTTGATAAGACTCCCAGCCAGCTGGGAGAATCGCTCCAAATACTGCGTCAACATTGTCCGGACTGCATCCTGAAAAGAATAAAAAATATAACACATGACTACAAAAAAAAATTTTTTTTTTGGTGCCTAGGATTTTTGAACAGATTTAAACTACATTTTTATTGCTAAATCTGAATATGCAAGCAGTTTTTCTGTATCAGCTCTAGATTTTTAGATAAATTCACTTATCTATCAATGCTTTTTTCTATGTAATACGCTCAAGTATGAGTGTTATAAAATTTATACAGGTACATATTCTTGTATATTTTCCTTATTGTCTGTCTTATTTTGAAACCAATTAAATTTAAAATAATAACATTTATGAAATAACTAATTATTATTTAAAAAAATAATTATTATTTTAATTTATCTATATGTATAAAAATGAATATATGTATATTTGTTTGTTCCTTATACAAATCCATAGTTTTCGTCGGATTTTTATCAAACTTGGCACAGAGGTTCCTTGGTGCACTAGAATTCACATAGATGGAGTTTTTAAATTTTTAAAAACTCCAAAAAGCTCAAAATTAAAATTTTTCGTCTCAAAATTGCCATTTTCTTTCAATTTTGAATGGATAGAGTAATAGAGCCTTTTAGAATACAAATTGAAAACACTTAACACATTTAAATACGAGTATTTTCCGACAAAGATTACGATTAACAATGAATTATCAATTCAAGGCTCACCTTTTTCATTTTAGCATGAAATAAGTTAAAAACAATTACTGTTACAATTATTTGCATTCAACACTATTTGAGCCACTATGGCAGGGATTCAAGTGAAACAGCACTGCGATCGCTTCGAATTGCAATCGCTACTGGAAGTGAATTACATTATCATTAACTTAACTTGGCATGACGTCACTACGGGTGGAGCCAATAAGAGATCACAAGCACTCAGCGATCTCCTCTTATTCGCCAAGTAGGCTGTGACGTTTTATCCAGCTCGTTTTACATAGGCAAACGTCACGATGTTTTTATCAAGAAACGTTCTAATGTAATTCATTTCCAGTAGCGATTGTAATGTGCGATCGACTGTTTCACTTGAATCCCTGCCTATGTTTTATTAATAAACACCTGGACAACGCCAGGTAATAACCCTACTTTATTATAAAAAGAAGACTAACAATATAAGATATATAACTGACTGGTTAACCTTGTTTCTTGTGCATCTGGGATAGCAGAGACAAAACGTAATACTGGGGTAGAAAAGAGTGGCTTAGGACAGCAAACAAGGATGTTGAGGAAAATAATATCATCAATGATCCTTTAGTTCCAAGAGAGAAAATCATCTTTCCACCACTGCATATCAAGCTGGGTCTAATGAAGCAGTTTGTTAAGGCTCTTGATAAGAATGGATCATGCGTTGCATATATAGGGGTAGAAATGCCTCAGCTGAATATGGAAAAAATTAAAGCAGGAATATTTGATGGCCCACAAATAAGACAGCTGATTAAAGACCCTGGCTTCATAAATTCAATGATTGAGATTGAACAAAAAGCCTAAAACACATTAGTTTCAGTTGTCCAAAATTTTTTGTGTAAACATAAAGCTGAAAACTATGTTGAATTAGTCAATGAGATGCTGAATAAATTCAAATCACTTGGGTGTAACATGAGCAGAAAGGTGCACTATTTACCCAACCACTTAGACCGTTTTCCTGATAATTTAGGAGACATTAGTATGGTGAAAGATTTCACTAAGGTATAAAATGCATGGGGGATCGCTATCGAGGAAGATGGGATACTCATTTGATGGCAAATTATTGCTGAATTTTAAAACGCGGAGTTGTTCTAAAATACGCTCAAGAATGTCACGCAAAAGAAGTTTCCGAATTGTTCAGTGAGTAACTGGTTTAAATGATGACTTTTTATAGTTTCTTTTGTATATAATAAATAATATTTGTGTAATATAATAAAACTTAATTGTTTAATTTGTTTTTTTTTAAACCATGGTTTTTCTTTTCAAATAATGTTATGTACAATTCATTAAAATGTTAATATCTTAAAAATTCGAGCTGATAGGCAAAAACTAATAGCATATTTGAATTCAGGGCGTCAAATTCATCAGAAATCACCTCCAAAATCTTCGGCACCAAAACCACCGTTGACCAGTGATAATTTATGTCTCATCAATAAGTGCATGTAAAATACTAAATTCGAGGTTCCAAAACTGGAATCAATTTCCTTACCTGATGTCAACTAATGATTGGCTTGCTGTCAGAACAAAACAGGTAAAACTACTCAATGGCAAAACTACTTTATGGGTTTGCCAAAGACTACAGTCGAACCTCGTTAATGCGAAATCGCTTAACGTGAATCATTACTTTAAATGAAGACCTTGTTTCGACCCATGTGTTAACACAATAACGGAATAATTTTTCAGATAAGACGAAATTATGTTGATATGAAATAATTATCATGATAGAGTGAATTCTGTTTTAACGAGGTTTGACAGTATTTTAATGAGGACAGTTCCTTTTGGAAAGAAAAAAGAAGCATAAATCCAAATTCTAGATAAATGACGTAATATTGTCACAGAAATAATATTGCAGTAGAATGCCGATTATCTAAACTCCAATCAACCGAACTGTTGAATTATCCGAACATCGTGTCGTTCTCAGTGCTTACACGACTGAGCTAGCAAAATTTAAACCCATCCCCTAATGTATAAAAGAATTGGAATTCAGAAGCTTAGACCATTTATAATCTCAGCTTGAGAGTAGGGAGAAATCAAATTCAACTGCGGTCGAGTCTCGATAACTCGAAGTCCCAAGGAACAGATTAAAAGCTTCCAATTATTGGTATAATCGAACCCGCTTAGTGGAATAGTCATTTTGCTGAAAAAAAAAATATTCTAATAAGCGGGATATTTCCTTATCCGGGATGAAAACAATGAATCACAACGGTTTGTTACATTGAAAAGATATCACATTAAATGGGATAAGCAGGTTCGACTGTAGTTCGAGTCCTCGGAAGTTCCCGCAACCTTCTCAAGAGTTTGGAACCCAATGAAACTTTTATATTATTCCAATATTTTTTAAATTTACTTGTTCAGTGATAAATTAAATTGGTTCAGGTACCCAATTTGGTTCTTGGTTTCCTTATAACGCAATTTATTAGTGTGGTTTTCTGGTCAAAGAGAACAAAAAGAGCCTACATTATAAGACTCAATAAATTAAAGAGGGAGTGCACACTGAAATAAGACCTTGGAGAAGGTCACTCCATCGCAAGTTCGCAGCCCTCGATACTTTTGCAAGCATAAACCAGAGAAGGTGGTTACTTAAAAACAATGAAGCCAACCCAGTTATGCCCAAGCCATGTTTTCAAAAGAAAAAAAAAACTCTGAAGGAAGAGGACGGGGAACATAAAGAGAAATTCACGTCACAAAAATTGCGTCACACCCACGCTTTATCGCCAGAAAATTCGCTGATGACGCCCATCATGTGGAACTGGACCAGAATGGAAGATGCTCTTTAATTTGTGGTCTGTCAGGACACCATCGCGCGAAACGCGGAAATTGTTTTATTGTAGAGCTGTCGAAATCAATTTCCTTTTTTAATCTTCGTAACGGGTCAGGCACACGCCTCTTGACTTGTGTTTTAAGAGATTGAATAAGTTTCCTATTTCGCCGAGTTGGTGATAGAAATGGATTCCTTGTTTTCAGATTGCCTTTTTGAAAATCTTGTCTGATTACGCGATAAAATGACCTCTTTGGGAACGTGAGGAATCTAAGTCAAAACAGAATGAAATAACTAGGAAAGCAAAAAACGGAAAAGTTCAATAAAGTGTTAAATTTGTCTCATAGAGAAAGAAAGGTTTTAACGTAAATGAGAGGACAAAGCGGTGAAATGTGATAGTACTCAAACTCCGGTAAGAATTGTAGCTTCTGACTGAATAACACTTATTGATGACTACTTGTGTATTATATTCAATAATAGTTAAAAGTCAAACTCAAAATTGAATGAAAAGTTAACAGTATGTACATAACTTATGATTTCTTTTTTGAAAATTGCTTACAAGCTTCTATACATACATAATTATGTTGGGATATAATATCACTTGATTTGTCAACTGTTCCCAAAATTGATCTCCTTTTCATTTCCGTTCTCTCTCTCTTTTGACGTATTTAAATTCCGATGATTTGAAGGAAAATACGTAAAAAGTTCAACAAGATTGTTTGCAAAATTCTGGATATATCGAATTAAAGATATTCAAGTGCTGTCTCTTTACACAATGAATGGTTCTTATATAGTTCTTAGCATCATCCTAAACCCTTACAGTGTAGACAACCTCAGAGGTTGGCGTGGATTTGTCACTGAATATTGTCTTTAGCAGTTGAATATTATACATTTAAAATGATAATTATGAGACAAGATTAAAAGAAACAAAAATAGTATGATCAACGCCCGATTATAAAAAAATATTGCCCTTGCTTTTTTGCCGTGTTAGAGTGGCCGTAGCAAGGAAAAAATAAATTTGAATGCTGTTGACAAAAGATTAGATGAAAATTGTTTTAAAATTTAATTTGGTGCTTTAAAAAGAGTTTTTCTCAATACATAATCAGTGTTTTTTTTCTCTCCGTTGTAGGTATTTGTTTAACTGGAAAGACGTGCCCACTTGCGTACATCGCTTTTGTTACAAATTCGCCAACAACATGTACTCTTCGGGTAAGCTGTTGGCACAGAAACTATAAAGACGTGCATTGCACGTTGCTTTTTAAATCTTATGTTTCATTCTGGGGAAAATGTGGATGCGTGCTTACTTAAGAGACGTAATGCCTCGAAATAAGTTTCTTTGTACTGTTTTAGTACTCGCATTTGGGAATTTCTTGTCAGTACAAGTAATTAAATACATAGATAAACCAAATAGATTTACGTCAGCAGGAATAGCCAGTCGTCAACTTAACCACTTTGACTGCATTAAAGAAAAAAAAATCAGTCAAAGTGTGCAATATTTGTGCAACAAATAACAAGAAACATCTTTATTAAATAATAACTACTTACTAGATACTATTATACATTTAGATTGAAGCTAGTTTGCTGTTTTGATCTAAAAATATATAAGCAGAGATCGCATCGAAATGAAAATAATTGAAGAATATCTAGCATCATTTGCGATAGTTTTCATAAAAACAATAATCGGGAAAAATTTTTATTAGCAATGACTAATTTTTAAGATCTGAATCATATAACTGCTTAGTTGTTTATTATTACACAATATTGATTTTGAATCTAGCCGATTATTACATGAAGTATATAAACTGAAAGTAAATTTACTTTATATCGCATAAAAGTGTAAAAGAATCGAATCATCTTTACTTAACATTCGCGATATTTTTTTTTAAAAACAGTAAACGTACAGAAGAAAATTCGCAAATAATGGAAAAACCTAGAACATATAGGTATACTACATGTTTACAACTTATTGAAGTATCCGTAGTCGCATGAATGCAACGTAAAAAGCTGTCAGTGCAAAATTAAAACAAAGAGAGAATACCAGCATAAGAAACGATCCTTCTAGAATATTTTTAGAATCTTATCCTAATCGTTAGACCAACGCATGCGGAGCACAGATACCATGCGGCGTAGCACAGCAAAAAAACGAAGCTACCTTAAAGTATCTGAATATCTATTAACTATAATAGCTACTTTGAAGTCAAGATAAAATTCTACTAATAAATGAACTAACTAATAGAATCAATAGTCTGACATCACCATTTTGCAGAATTCGTAAAGCAGTCTAAAAGTTTGTGAAAGCTGATCTTATTTTACTAGTTGAAGGGCTTGGAGGATGAAGGGGCTATGTTACGTTTTGAAAAACGAACACTCTGGACAATGGTAAGCAATGGATACAGGTAAGAAAATAAAACTTGGTACATCAAAAAGTAGACGTCATTCGACCAACTTCATACGCTAACTTAACGACAAAACCAGAAAACAAAAAAGCTGCAACAATAATACTTTGAACTTTAATCACTCGCAATTTTTGTTTTGTCACATAACCCCTTCATCTCAAGACTTTCAATTACTAATTAAGTGTCATCCTTATACAACATTTAACTAAAACTGGGTGATTGATGCATAGAATCAAAGCCTTCCTAACACATGAGTCTATATCCACATAAAATTTGGGCGTTCGCAAGTACAGGAGTCCCGTACCAGTATAAAAGGCGGGATTTTACCAATAAATGCATTATGAAAGAGGCATAAAATAATTTTTGCCCAGGGATTCACCATGTATTTAAAATGGTCCTAAAGTATACAAAAATAAAGTTTGCTTTTAATTCTATAAAATTAAAGAACTGTTCTAACATACCTATTTAGCTAGAGCGATAACCATTCTCCGAAAAAAATATCTGCATGGTTAACTTCATTTCTTACTGAAGTCATTTTCTTTAAGCAAGCCAAAATGATGACAACGGATGCACAACAAATCGGCACTTTTCAACCCAATCGAATTCCATGTTCCACTGCTGCTTCGAAAATTAGGACATGTTCTTTTCACTCGAGAACTAAGCAACGACACCAACGCTGCATGAAATCTCCACTAACTCAATGTAGTTCACTTAAACTTTGACATAACGATAACAGTACTTTCGAAAGTGTAAAAGAACTTCGAAAATGAAAGCACGATTGGAGATGGAATTCCATGATGGCTGGGTAAAAGTTCTTATTCCAAATGGGATTCCTTGACAATGGTTGTGCAAGTGCAACTTTTAAAAGTGTTGGCGTTTTATGTTGGAAACGCCGTATGTGGGCAGGAGTGATCATTTATCAAAACCTGTTCGTTTGAGAGAAAACAATTCAATGAGAAACAATTAAGATATTTTAATTGTGGATATAAATCATTTCGTTTCGGGTCAACTATTTTTAGAATGACATTAAATTGAATTTCAGCAGACGAAAACGTGAAAGTAGAATAGAAATCTGTAATTTCGAAACCAATCAGCCTCGATTTAGATGGGAATTTATCTAATCTTTTAAAGTTTACTTTTTGGAGATAAACACAATCGAGACTTTTTGTTCGAACTTTAAACTTAAGTTTTTTTTCCTCATATTTTTGGATGAATCATCACACAGTGTTTCAACGATTCAGATTTGACGAAAATATTCAGATCAATAACAACAGAAATAAATTAATAACTCTTGCGAAAAGTTGAATAAAATATTCAAAAAGTTTCCATCTGTTTTTAAGAAACTTAATTTCTGACTATTTGGAGATAGACTTGCGATTGATGGATAAAGACGGCCTGTCGTTTTGAAAGGCCATAATTTTTTATTCGTAACATTGAGCATAGTAACGGACCACATTGATCAGCTTCGTGGGCCTTATAAGGCCCGTGGGCCGTATGTTGAGCACTACATTTCAAAACAACCTATCATTCTCAAGCGGCATTAAGAATTATTGCTGCGAATTTGGAATCAAATAATTAGAAAATGCTTTCTAAAAGACAGACGAAATTCTTGTATTAATTAAATAAGCATGGGCTAATGATAACTGCAAAAGATTGGAGGCCACTGCACTAGGTGAACATATGTTATCATAAATAATACTAATCTCAAAATGTACAGTGTACACTGTACATACGGGTTTTAAAAACACAAAAATAGATTATTAATTTTTTGCCAAAGAGAGAGTTCAAGAACTGAGATATTGCCAGATTAGGAATTCTAAAAGACAGATCAGAATTAGGGTGTTTCAAGAGCTGAAATGTTGCCAGATTAATTTTCACCAGGGTGCTTTAAGAAATGAAATGTTGCCCGATTAAGAATCCTTACAGATATTGAAGATTTAAGAATTAAGGGTTATTGAATTTTCGCTAGAATTATTGAAGACTTGAAATTTTGCCAGATTAATTTTCCTCAGAGTGTTTCAAGAATTGAAATGTTGGTAGATTAAGAATCCGTGAAGAAATTTAAGGTTTAAGAAATAGGGTGATTTAGTTTTCGCAGGGGTTTTTCAAGAATTGAAATGTTGGCAGGTTAGGAAACAACACTTAAGGCCAGTCGAATTTTCGCCGAAATACTTTTAAGTTCGAGCCAAATTTAATTTTAGCCAAAATGTTCCAAGTTCAAAAATTGCAGGAGGTAGCTGCAAAGCTTAACACAAAAAATCACATTTTAAATTTTTTAAAAATTTTAATGACTCTTCTTGAAAACTATACTGAGAAGAGGAGTTACTAATATTAAAAATAAATATATTGATTGATGCTTTAAACTTAAATTTGGATCTTTTGGAAGCATTGAAATTGAAGCAACCTCTTTTTTTCGGCAACCACTTCATTAATTGAGATATTACCAGATTAGGATAATATAACAAAAATAAAAAATTAGGCTAGCTTAATTTGTATCGAAATATGACTCGAATTTAAGTAATTTTAAAATAGTGAACGAACATGTTCAAACAAACAATTGTTGAAAAGAAAATCTCACGACGAAGAGTAAAATAATGCCAGTTTTTCCAAATAAATAAATAAATAACCAAAAAAAAAAGTGAGATAGAGTGTTCTTTATTCAACGTGAAAAAGTATATATCTTTCAGTCTAACACGATAACCAAAAGCAACAACAAAATAATTCAATAAATACTAGCTTATATTTATCAATTCATATTCATACTCCGTATCTTTGGCAAAAAAACTTTGACATTGCATTTCTAAGAAGTAGCATAAATATCTGGATTTTTCTAACACTAGCACGCAATTTCTGCCTCCATTCAAGCATAAAATGACACACTAAGCCGACAGACCCTGCAATAATTCCTGGGTGGTTATTCGAGTTTGAAATGAAAGCGAAACACTATAATCAAAGGAGAAAAAATCATTTTCTGAAGGAATCTGTTAAGTCGTTAATGATATACTTCAGTAGTTCAATCTTAATGGATCAGTTTTTTCTGTTATTATCAAGAAATGGCATGCTTTAAGCAGCGGAAACTTTTAGTATTTGACTCTTAAAATCTAGAAATGTGTGCAGAAAAATTTAAAAGCTGAGATCATCATTAGTCGAAGTTGATCTATTTTAGTTGATTCTTTAAGAACATACACATGCGCAATTTTTTGTTGAGCAATTTCTTTGTGCAGCATTTAATCACAAATCGATGCGATTTCAAGACCATGAATTTGATCCGGAGAAACAATGTATACTTTAACTCAAAAAGTGATGAAATATCATTAATATAAGACTAATGTTTATAATGTCAAAGAACAAAAATTTCGACAGAAAAGATTTTTTTTGCCCTCAGTCAGATTTATTAGTTTAAATCTTCAAATTCACTTCAAATTTTAATTTATATTTAATTTAAACATTTTTTTTTTCTCTCCTTAGGAAAAGAAAAGTTTAATGTCCATATTCATACATTTTAAACGCTCCCCTTTTACAGTGAAAATTTATAGCAATTACTAACAAAATTCAAATGGTAGAAACAGTTAAATAAATTCTTGTGGAGACCTGATAACAGTTATGAAATATGTCAGACTGTTATTAGTAAACGAAACAAGAAAATCACTAGTAAATTCAAATGGTAGGAATATAAGAAAATTCAGGCAGAAAGAGAATAACATTATTGAAGAAGGTGGAACCATTAGTAA
Organism: Uloborus plumipes; assembly: GCA_038373865.1. Lineage (NCBI taxonomy): Eukaryota > Metazoa > Arthropoda > Arachnida > Araneae > Uloboridae > Uloborus > Uloborus plumipes. Next base: position 36,148 of record JAXGGA010007813.1, on the reverse strand, counting down.
ACGATACAAGATGAAATATTAGTCAAGTTCAAATAAAAACTTAATCGCGACAGTTTGCACAAAAAGAAAAAGAAAAAAGGTAGAAAACAGATGCGTTAACGTTAGAGACAACATTAACAATTTGGAGGAGGTCCTTCCTACTTCAAAATATATTGAATGTCGGTACTCGAAAGTCATTCATAGCATCATTTCTGCAAATGTTACATCACTTATCCACTCGTGTGAAAGCTCCTTGGTACTCGACGGTACTGGAGTACCCTCAAGTAGTACGTACGCCACTCGCCACTTCTGCTGAACGATTTAACACTCCCGCCGTGCTGACTCACGTCCCTGCAATAAATCGCGAGTTTCACCCCAGCCCTTTAATGAGCGGCATACATCTAATCTCACGGCGCTCACCGGTTTTTTAATTAGGCCCCTGAATGCATGATTTTTCCTGCACATCGCAGTTTTCTTTATTTAAAACTAGACAGAAATTTATTAGAAAAGCTTTTTTTCTTTTGAAAACATAGGATATCATTTCAAAAATGTAGGAGGTAAATTACATCCAGGGCGGTATTTAAGGGTGAATTTTTAGGGTTCAAACCCCTCCGAAATTTTTCAAAACTGTTCAAAATATACTTTTTAATGCCCTTTTTTACTGAAAATATTATTACTACTTTATTTTTAATTATTCTCATTTACTTTTCAATTTCTTTTAAAAAATGAACTTATCATTATTGAAAGATAGTACAAATTAATTGATTTTATCTGCAGTTTTATCTTTATTGTAGTTTTTACAAACATAATTTCATACTCAACAAAACACATTTTTAAGTGGGGCGAAGATGCTTTTTACACATCAGAATTTTTTCCTTCATTGGAAATATATGTTATTTTATTTTTCCTGTTAATGCCCCTTAAGCATCTACTGTAATAAAAAGCAATAGAATACAGAACATGGAATCAAAAATTTTTTTTTTAATATACAGGGTACCCACAAATAACTGACGGTTAAAAAAAATTTATTAATGTAATACAATTTTTTTTATGCTGATAAAATAAATGTTAAAGGAAAGTAACATCATAGTTAATCAATGTTTAAGTAATGGTTTCTATACTCGCGCCTTTAACTGTAACCACAGATGGCAATCTTTTTGGAAAGGCTTCTGCAGCGGCACGCATCTACAGAGGCACTTTTTCATGGGCACATTTTATTAATTTTTTTATTCATACACTTCGTTTTTTCCACCACTGTACCTTACTTCTACACTACCTGTTTCTTTAAACAATTTTAAAGTTATTTCAATTAATCTCTTTGACACATTTAAATACTTCAATTTTGTTTAAAAATCACAATTCCGCTTACCTTTTAAATGCAATGCGAGAATTGAACAGCGTTTAGCATCTACGAGTATCTTGATAATGCAAAGAATGAAACGGATTTTAATTCAAAAAATCGTCTGCACTATTGCTCATAGAATTAAACTAAATCTATTAAGTGTTGCCAACAGTAAAAAAACATCTTGAATGTCAATTATGCACAAATACATTTTGCCGTCAGTTATTTCTGGGCACCCTGTAGGTTTCAAAAGAAATGTGCTGGTAAAACCCACCCCGAAACAATAGTCTGGTTACGGCCCTGATTACATCTAAAATAATGCTTCGCAACGGAGGTTAGTGCGCCCTTTCTTAGGTGTTAACCATCAAAAGATCACAAAAATGTAATTATAATGCTAGAATATAAGTCTGATAACATGCTGAGCGTCGGGACTCCTCGGAAGGAGATCGAGGGGTCCCGTATTCGAATTCCGGCTCGGGCATGGATGTACTTGCTCCTCTTCTTGTTCTTTCTTTGTGTAACTGTGTTGTCGTGCTTTGAATAGTTGCCTATCCTGTAAACGGATCCTATGGCGTGTGTGTACTGTAGAAGTCGGATTGGGGCCGTGGTAGCCCGATCGGTAAGGCGTCGGACTCGTGACCGGAGGGACCCGGGTTCGATCCCAGCCGATCAAAGATCCACCGTCTCGATTAATGGTGGCTGGGGGACGTTAAAAATGTCGTGGTCACAAAGTCATCCAAGTGAAACGATACCTCTGGGGGTGCTGGGCCAAGGGTTTGCTCGACCCTTGGTCTGGTTCATAAAAAGAACAGAGCACTCTTCAGGGCCCTATCCCGGTCAAACCACGAGTTGTGGTAGGTCCCTGGAGTCTGTGATGTGGAAGTCGGACTTCACACCAAAGAACGGTACAATTGGAAAAGTGAAGCAGCGCACCCAGAATTGTCAGCCTAACTGGCACCAGACAACAACAACCAGTATAGGAAACGAACACAAAGAACTAGCAAAAATTTCTGTAAAGTACTTTGTGGGATTTACGCATAAGAGATCTTAGAGTGACCGTCAGACCGAGAGGACTTTTTAGTTTAAATTTAATATCTATTTATATCTTTAAAACCCGATTTGAAACCAGTTCCTCCAAGCCTAATATAAAACAGCTCCTACATTTCAAATAGATGCCAGGGCAGATCCAAGCATTCCCAAATCGCCAACCCTTTTGGGAAGCGTATTTACCATAAGTGACTCAGTCACAGATGGTAACACCAGAGCACTTTGCATATGCTGAAATCCTGCAGCGCGAAATGGCAATTGAGCTTAAACGCTTCCTTTTGTACTTGAAGGGGCCGACACTTACTAAAACTCTTTTTTCATTTATTTTTCTTTCTCCCATCTCTCTAGAACTCTCCACTTTTTTTTCTTTATTTGATTTTCCTTCGCATTTCAAAAGCGTCTGGCGCAGAGGTACTGATCCGTTTAGCGGTAGAAAAAAAGATGTAGGCAACACATGGTTTTAGGCTCAGGGAACATTGTACTGGGGGGAAAAAAACTCACAGCGTGAAAATTATTCGAAATATTATTGGATTCTTTGGATTAACTTTTTTCCCATTTCGGAAAGAAGTTATTTTAAAAAACAAAAATCAATCACGAGACATATAACAAGAAAGAAAACAGTTATGTTTGAGTTTTTCTGCTTTTCATTTTAGGAACAAAAAACAGGAATTTTCTAACTTTCGGCATACATTTTTACTACACAAAAGTCAATAAATAATTTTCGCATGCATAAAATGCAGCTCCCTCGGTAATTTGAACTTTTTAAAAAATTTAATAGTGTATGTAAATACGAAAGCAAATCTTTTAAAACTTATTCAAAAATCCTTCTAATGCTACAAAAAGTAATCTCTTAATCTCACTACAAATGCTTATTAGTGAATCTTAGTATATCAGATGAAACAGTTATTATTAATTTCTCCTTTTCGACATTTCTCTTTTGTAACTTTTCTATTGGAGAAAGCAAATTTTCGAAAATTTTAAATTCTGTTATATTACTTACTTTTTTATCGTAAGCTGAAATCTGGATAGATAGATATGAAAAGGGTAGGAAAAAAGTGGGTTAATTTTTTAAACTAAACAATAGTTTTGCTCAAGAGATTTTTGAATATTCCCATGAGTTTTTAATCTACCTTAAAAATAAAAACGTAATTTCAATTAAAAATATTATGAAAATATATTTTACAATTTTAGTCCACTTCAAAACTTCAAACTGCAGTATTATAACTCAAATTTCCGCAGTGTTTTATATCGTGAAGGTTATTACATGCCGCAGAAAAAAGTGACCTGATTATGTGACGAACATGATAGTGTTTATCTCATATATTTATTACTAAATTGTTAAATGACTATCAGAAGTGCTTTTATTTTTTGATTTTATACAAAGTATGATTAAGTTAAACCACAGTTTACAACAACATCTAATAAAAAGTAAAAGTATTTTATATCAAAAGTTTGTTTTCAAACATTACGTATCAGTATATACATGTTATCAGGCTGTTTAATAACATCGTGTTGACAAATACTTAAATGAGACATTAGAAGAATTACATCGTGAATATAAACGTAACATAATGTTAGCTAACGTTTAAACTGGATGTCTGATGAATTGCAGCGTAAAGGGGTTTCCTGAAGACTTATATCATATATTTGACAGTGACATCACGATAACAAGGACAATAGAAAGGGCATCACACATGTAAATAGGTACAACCTTATGTCAACTGTCATTTAAAAATTTTCGGAGCATCTTGCATAAAGTGCATGAGGGCAATCCTTTGTTCAACGTCCTTTCAAATGCAATGTTTGAAAACGCAATTTTATTGAACTATTTCTCCATCAGCTTTAAACTAAAACCAATTTAAAATAACAATGATAATGTTTATAGAACGCAGCAAATGCACCTGATTCTCCGAGTGCACGAAACTCGAAGACAACGCCACAGTAAAAAAATCTCGAAAATAAAATAAGAACCATGCTAAAAAATGTCCTTAAAATGTCTTACCGAAAGATTTCATCGCTGAAAACTGCTCCTTTATATCCACGAGTGCAGCAGAAAAGAATGAAGTATTGTAAGTTCTACCTCAGAAGGGCTGACTAAAATGTGCTCGGATGGGAGGCATTGTTGTCTGCTAAAATGCTCAGAGAAGGGTTGCCGAATCGGGGGTCGGTTTATCGCCAACTATTCATTCCCCACTTTACACCCCCCGCTGATTTGCAATACAATTTGAAATGAAAAATGAAGCCATGACAGGGCAAGGCAGCACAATGTGGTAACTGCGGAGTACAACCTACCTGGTTTTATAGCTATATTTGGGGATGCAAGAATGGATGGCCAAGTGAATCATTGGATAATAGAGTTATTGGACGATGAAATATTGTCCGATAAAACACATTAAACCGTCGCAGAGGATGGTATCGAGAAGTTATGCAAGAAAACGGGTAATATATAAACGAATTGTTGTTGTTGTCTTGTGGCAGTTAAGCAGGCAATTTGGGATGCGGTGCTTCACTTTTCCAACTGCACCGTCATTTGGTGTGAAATCCGACTTCCATAAAACACACGTGCCATAAAGACCCATCTATAGGGTTGGAAATCCTTCACAGCACAACAACACATTCACATTAAGAAAGGACAAGGACAGGAGTGAGAAAGCGTATCCATGCCCGAGCATGGAATCGAACCCGGTACCTTCTCATCCGAGACAGACTTTCCTGACCCCTAGACAAGATGGCCGGCCATAAACCAATTCCTTTGATTAAATACATTAAATTTCTCTCTGAAGTCAAAACTATTTTTCCAAAACAGAAGCAGAAATTAGTTTTTTCGATTTAGAACATGACTGCTTGGAAGTGAGAAGGACTATGTGTTTGCTAAGCGCGCAAGTAAATCAGAAAACGAAGAAAAATATTTCGGAAATTAAAAGTTTGAACAATGAAACATCTTTTAAAAATCCTACATTTCCTTTTGACGAAAAAAAATTGAACAAATTGGGGATTACGGAAAAAAAATATCCGAAACAATCGTTCAAATGAAATCTTATGCAACAATGTTCTTCATATTTCAAAGTCCTTTAGAATTAACCTAAATGTAACGATAGTAAGATAAACTGCAATTTCTGAATGTTGTGAGCAAGAACTCATATACTTATTTCATTTCATATCTTTTTGTCCAAACTAAGCTTATAGAAAGTCTTTAAATATAAAAACCATTTTTTTGCATTTTATTTTATAGTTTTTGTGTTTTGAAATTTATTTGAAGTGAAACTTTTTGAAATTTAAAACATATTTACCTGTTACCTACCTTTATTTAAACAAAAAAAAGTTTTCCTTTCATTTTAAGGTAAATATATTACGCATTAAGAAAGAATAGCTTATATTTACCATTTATCTGTTTTAAATATTGTAGTTTCTATGCTAGAATCTTTTTTTAATAAATAAAAAATAGTTTAAAAAAACCTTTAAAAACACTTTTAAACTGATGACCCGACTTGAATTAAAAAAAAAAAAGCCTCACAACCTGCATTATTTGAAAAGTTTGAGACGTCAAAATCAAAATATATGTTTGCTCAAACATTAATTTGTAAAATTATTAATGTTCATAATTAATTTGTAAATTTATTGAAACAAATTGCAAATTTATTAACATAAATTAATTCGTAAAATTGATGAACTAAACTAACTGCAAAACTACTATTATTTTTCATTGTTTTTGGCAACACATTAAAAGCAGCATTAGACTACGGGCATTATGACACAGAAAGTAAGTAAACAAATAGTATTTAAAAACGGCCGAAAGCTATTATTTTGTAATAAGCGGTAGTTTTAAAAGACTGCTGTTTAATGTGAGCCCGAAGTTCATAACAAATTAGGACATTCAAACCCGTGTTTGAGGTATAATGACTTACTTATCAATTGTGCTTTAGGTGAAAATTTACATCATTCTCGTCCGAAACGAAAAAGAACAGCCATTAAGCTCAAGTTATTCATCGATTCGGGTCATCCAGTTACATGTGCTTCAGCTGTGCACATATGTTCTATGAGAAAGTCATTTGCATGGGTTCATTAAAAATCGCTTAGCTAACTATTTAAGGAAGAATCAATAGATAAGAGAACTAAGGGGAACAAATGCCTTTAGGAAAAGTTAAAGAGCATAATTTGTATAATGCGCAAGTTTCAATAAATCTTGTTAAAATCACGTTAGAGAAAATTGTAATAAATTAGTAAATGTCATTAATCAACCGAAAACGTAACTATGGGAGGATTTTACAGAAAAAAAATACTGACCCTATGGATGCCCGTACTTTTTACCGTAAAATTTCAATAATCCTTCAACAGACTTAGAGCCACAATTTCTCTATTATAATCAGCGCACTCATATTTTTTCTATTGTATTTTGTTGGTGTAAAATGGAAAATAATAGTATACAGTTACTAAAAAATTAAAACATAAAAATAAAGAAAGAAAAATTAATTTGAATTTTGACGACTCGAATTCAAATCATGTTTTTCGCTAAGACGAACTACGATAAGTGCACTGCAAAAAAGGAACTGCTGTTTTTACAGTATAATACTAGCAGCCGAGGTTCCAATTTAAAACTGTAAAATGCACAGTAATAAACTGTAAAACTAGCAATTTTACAGTATATTGCCGTAAAATTTAGCAATATTATACTGCAAAAACAACAGTATAATGCTGTCAGCCGGGGTTCCAGTTTAAAACTGTAAAATACACTGTAATAGACTAAAATTAGCAATTTTACAGTTTATTACTGTAAGATTAGAAATTTTTAGTTTACTATAAAATTAACTGTATTATACTGTAAAAACAACATTAATTTTTTACAGTGTGTGGTTCGAGAGCACATAACCCAACTTTGCTCCCGATCCTAAACTTTATTTTGGATCAGTGAATAAAGTATTGGGTTACCCTCAGTCACCTACGGTTGAAACCCGAGGGTTTACTAGTGACTGTAAAGTGTTAGAATTAAAGTACAAGTTGTAATAAGGAAAGCAGAAATAACCTTGCAGCACATAAATTATGTTATAAACAATTTAATTGATTAACTTAGTATTCATAATTGAAGTGCTAGGAGAGTGAAGGAGCTATGTTACATTTTAAAATATAAACACTCCAGACAATGGTAAGCAATGGATACAGGTAAGCAAAATAAAACTTGGTACGTCAAAAAGTAGATGCCATTAGACCAATTTCATGCGCACACTAACGGCAAAACCAGAAAACAAAAAAGCTACAACAACTGCAATAATAACACTTTGAACTTTAATTACGCACAATTTCTGCTTTGTCACATAACCCCTTATTAATCTTCCAATCCATCAATTACGACACCCCCTCTAGGTACTCAAACCGCACCATAGCTACGTGTTTTCGTTTTCAGTTATGTTCTTTAAAGAAAACAAAGTATACCAGTAAAAATGGCGAAAAAAAGAAAAAGAACTTTTCGAAAGGAAACTTCATTCAATAAAATTTCCTGCTTTTTTGATAAAACATTTTCCTCTCTCGCTTTGATGATACTTCGCTTTTGTATTAAACATCAACTTGTTGTTGGTTTTATTTGTGAATGAAATACTACGACGCATTTCAAATCCTGTTTTGGTGTTAAGTAGAGAGAAAGAAAATCTTTTTTTTTCATAGGTTTTTTTCGTTTTTTTTCAGTTTATTTAAATATACTTTTAAGCTACTGTCGTATATGTGGAACAGGTAAACATATTAATTTCTAATAAAAATCATAATTCTAATATCATATTCATTCAATCTTAACGGTATTATTTTTCTGCAAAACTAATCAATGCGCTCAAAACTTTCGCTTACCACTATTATAAAACTAGGTTTCATTAAGCACGAGTAAATAAAATTATCGTGTTAATAATCAAATTATTTTTGTTGCCTCTCCTCTACTAAAATCAGTGAAAAATACCCTCATTCTGCGCGGTTTTGATTATACACGTTTCGAGGTCTTAGTTTCATTTTACACGGATGAGTTTTGATTTTACGCTAATATGGCATTACAAACGTATAAATCTTTCCCCTCTTTCTAAGTCCACAATCCTGCGATTGCAGAGAACATCACATAAACTGCATTTAGGCATACTAATAAGAGAGCTTGGGCTTTAGAGACACTTTTCTTTGTGACTCGTTCTAGAGAGTACTAGTCATTAAACTCACATAATTAAGAGCTCACTGCAAGATGTGCTTTCGGAAAAGACAAAAGAGGATGAAACCAACGAGGTTGGCCACCTCGTCAACTGATCAGAGAAGCCCGACCGAGATGGAGGAGTCCCGGGTTCGAATTCCAGATCGGGCATATGGATGTATTTTCCCTCTTATGTCCTTGTCCTTCCTTTGTGTGAATGTGTTGTTGTGCTGTGAAAGGTTGCCTACCCTACAAACGGGTCCCTATTGCATGCGTGTACTCTGGACGTCTGACTCCCCATCAAATGTTGAGATGCAAAAGGTGGAAAAATCCCAGTTTATTCCCGGGAAAAAACCGTGCTTTTTGGGAAGGGAATTTTGAAAATTCTCGAGAGTTTTGGGAATTTTTAAAAGTGTTAAGAAATTCTGGTTTTAAAATTTGTATTTTCTACCCTAATTAGATACATTCAAAAGATATTTCGTATAGTTATGTTTTGCCAGTACATGGAATTGCTTATCAGAAAAATATTTCAAAATAATAAGTGAAGGAGGCCACCCTATCTTGTTTGTTTTGTCACAGGGTATAATTTCAAACTGAGATGGTTTGTTGAGTTTGCTTTCTAAAAGTGCAACTAATTATTTATCCCTTGCAATCATTGCTTCTCCACGTGTTAATTGAGGTTTATTTATTTTTTTTTTTGAATTAAAATGTTTATTATTTTATGTAACTAACATATTTTTTTTTACTTAACTAACACAAAAGTTTTTTCAAAGTATGTCACATTTACAACCTCCTTTAAAACATCACGTTATGCACTTTGTTCCAATAGACTATGTTTTCTTAGTGGTTTTTATCAAATTAAAAATGTTTGTTTCAGCATTATATTTTTTTTTCTCTCTCTTTCTTTAATAGCTCCAAATGCAGTGACACTTAAAACAGTACTGTTTTAAAAGTTGCATTTTTGACTCAAATAATGACGAAGTCTTTATTTTTTACTCATACAGTTGGAGCATAACAATCATGTAAAAAATTACTATGTTTGTTTGCATTCAAAATTCCCTATGTTCCCCAAAATTCCGGGTTTATTCCCCAAAATTCCCGGGTTTTTCCCCCGCTCTCAAAAACTACGGGTTTTTTGCATCTCTAACCAAATGACGGTACGATTGGAAAAATGAAGCAGCCAGTCTAGCTGGCACAAGACAACAACAACAACCTACAAGAACACCGACATCGATGACACAACCAAAAAATTACACATTGTAAGTTTTGAGACATTCATTGATCATGGAAAATGATCTGATTTGTTAGTAAACGAAGATCTCATCATGGTAGTGATTCGAGTGATCATGGATCACTTTTAAGTTTTTTTGTCTCGTTATAAAATAGAAAAAAAAACAAACAAACACTAATCGGACAACTTCAAAAAAATAAGATGCCACCAATATTGCTCGCCAAAAATGGAAAACCCATCGCCAAAGCGGTTCGCATCATTTCGCGCATATTTGAGGGTTCCGACGCTCCTCACTGTACACCACTAATCACGTGAGAAAGGGACTCGGGTCCCGGGCACGTGCGATCCCGCATCGCGGGAGTGATGTCACGTGCATCGTGACGTCATGCCCATGAGGGCTCATTAGGAGGGAAGTCCCGAGCGGGGCCGTCGCGAATCATAGTAACTTCTTCTTTCCCCGGGCCGCACACTGGCTTTAGTGACGTCACACATTGAGTCCTTCCTCCGCGCTCCGCGTCAGATCGAAAGCACGGTTTCATCCTAGTTTTCGCTTAAAAATGAGAATGTATTGTACAATATACACAGGTTTAAACACAAATATTTTTGCGTATGTTTTTTGCTGGTTTATATATTAGCCCAATCAATGTGAATGAATAATAATTATCACATTGAATAATAATAATAATAATAAAAATGCTTAAAATATAAAGTTTGCAAGTTTTGCTCTTTCCAAATCATGTTTTTTTTTTTTTAACTGTTATTTATAGCAAATAAAAGCAATAGTCAAAACACATGTGTTTTTCCCTACCCAATCCGAAGTAAAATTTTTAGTCATAAGATTTTTGAAGCAAATAAATATCAAATAAATAAATTAGGAATAAATAAACCCTTAGTTAATATGATAATAGTTAATAGTTAATATCCTCCTGCTACAACATATTTTCATAGTAAAGTTCTGTATTAAGCTTTTTGCAACTTGAACAGAGGAGATATGAAAATAATGGACGAAAGAAACCCATCACACATTTTTAAATTAAAATTTATTACTGCATCAATGACATAATTACTCCTGCGTTAACTACTTTTGCAGCAGGTAAAGAACAAGTACTCCTAATCATTTAGAGTGTGGCAATAATAATGGATGAATTCAAAAAATAGCAATCAAGTAGATTTGTCGACTAAAATGACTTACAATAGGTACAACATATAGTAAATACATTATGAAAATTTTTCTTTCTTTTTTTCAATCATTTAACCCATTTATGGTTTTGCAATTTCTATTATCAATAAAGAAAGAACATCTAAGAAAGTAGTTAATAAAAGAATGATCATAGTTTGAAACTAAATATGCATACAGTAAATTATAACGATTATCCTCTGAATAGGGTGGCACGGTAACCGCTGACAAGCAAATACCGCTGATACAACGAAAACTAGTTAAAACCGATACTAAAATATACAATAGCTAAAAGGATCAGTAATACTCATGCATACATTTCAATGAAACTAAAACGATGACATTACACACATACATTTTGCTCATGAGCAAGAAAAGTGACACAACTCAAAATTTTGAAAAAACGTACTGACTTATTATAATTATTTGATACTAAATCACTTGAAATACATCGAGTTTTCTTTTGTTATTTTTTGTTTTCAACCTGTCATTTTTCACTTTTGAATAATTGTTTAGATAAATATTTGCAAAAATGGACACACATTTACTAGCTAAAATATTACTGTCGTTGCCACAAATGCATTCATAATCCCCGCCTATTTTAAGCAGTTCCAGTTTATCCATAACCAGTTGAACAAAGATGTTTTTCTGGTTGCCCAGTTTTAAAAACTCTTCCTCATATGGTTTTGAAATTAATTTTTGTAAAAATTTGATATGCTTCCACAGCAATGTCGAAAGGAAATTTTTGTGGCCATTTTAAATTCCCTCTGTCAGTGAGCATAAGATAGTCATCAACTTCTTTGGGACACTCAAATTTCAAATCTTTATCTTGACATAATTCCTGGGGACAATATTTACATGACATCCTTTGAGTTACCTGTAAACTAACATACCCTGCAATGTATTCCCTATAATCTGACGCCCAGGGCACTAGCCACCCCCCCCCCCCTATAACTGTGAATAACATCGAGGGAAAAAAATTTACAAGCACCCATAAAAAATTGCGAATGTCCGATCTGTCTTGTCCGACGCTCCGATCTTTCGACTCAATGAATGACGTCACGGGCTCTCCCAATCTCACAGTGTCAGGCCCGGGGAGGAAAAGAGTAGAGTAGAGGAGAGAATCGCGATGGCCCCGTCCCGAGTTCCAGACCATAAAACTTTGCGATTGAAATCGGTCCGTTTGATGCAATTTTTTCGCACGATAAATGGGGAGGAACATGACCGAATTTGCAGAGACACAAGAGCTATCTATTTTGAGTAATTTTTTTTTCGGACTGATTTTGTGGCTTATGTGAAGGAAAAATTTGGCGCCAGACACATCGGCTAAGTGCAGCTGCGTTTTTTAAAGGTACTTCAATGGTGTGGAGCTATAAATTTCAGTCGATTCTTTTCCCTGTAAAAGTGTCCACACCAAGAAAGAGTTATAAAACAAAATTTTACATATATGCGCAAACAAATACACTTACGTTAGCACTTAAAAAATGTCACAGTAATTTGATTACTAGACAGAGTGAGAGATTGTTTAAACAATAAACATGCCCAAAGACACTTATATAAACTCGAGCAACTTGACACACAAGTAGAGACAAATTAAATTTGTGCAAAGAAATTGACCTAAATCTTGATAAATATATCCATTTCAGAGTTACTTGACACACTAGAAAAGAGATCAATTAAATCTGCGTAGAGAAATTAACTATAAAGCTCAACATATATTTAGATGTCACACAGGTGCGTCCTTTCAAGTTTTTCCAGGGGTGGGGACAAAAGGGTGCAAACAAAATGATATTTCATTGGAAAACAACAAAAACCACGCCCAATAATGTGTAAATAAATTGATTTCTCAAAGTCAGGGGATGGCAATGGATCCCCCCCCCCCCTAAATAACGGGCCTGATATCACAGTAAGTTGCCACAGAAGCAGACAGATAGGTTAAATATGCACAAAGAAGTTAACATAAAGCATTATATAGGTACCCAGAAGCCAGAGTAACTTGAGGGAGACATAATGAGATAGACTAAACAAAAGCAAGGAAAATTGATGAAAAATGGTAGGTATCAGGGATTTATGTATAAGGCCACTTTGTTGTAAGCAAAAGGTCAGAAATTAAAATATCAAGAGTCTTATAGTCTTCAAGACTTGCAAAAATTCACCGGAAATGAAAAATACAAGAAATGAGTTCAATTTAGCTTCCGTGAATATTAAGTCTGTTCTTAATGCAATTCCATTGAATAGCGTAGATAATTTGAAAAACGCTAAAAATAGGAAGGAATACGAGAACTAATTTATTTCCCCATACCGCAAGTAATTGAAGGAAAAACAATGGACAAAACCCAAGCCGAAAACTCAACGAAGTTCCCTGAACTTTTCAGACTAAAGGAGAATGCAAATGAAGACGAACACTTTCTTTAAAAATATACGGAATCTGGCAACATGATGCGAAGGCCGATTCCATTCACTTCAGTTGTGCGGTAGGTCTAGAAAATAAGCAGTGCGTAAATGATCGAATAAATTACTTTTTTGCATTGGGCATTAAATGAATGAAATAATTATGCAAAGGAAGAAAATGCCACAGCTTAAGTTCATGTATTGATGGATTTCGTCTTTTTTGAGGAAGTTTGACGCTTTTTATAAACAAATATGTAGGAAAATTTGTGTTTGTTGCACATTAAATTGCAAAAAGTTACTGATGTTTGACAAGTTGTGGTTTAGAATAAGTTCACCAGCAAAAGAGAATGACAATTTCCCAAAGATGGAAAAAAGCTGAAAAACTATAATATAGGGTTGTCCAAAAATGATGTCACAGTTTTATGAACATCTTTGATCCCCCCTCTCTCTCTTTGTCAAAGTATCAAACTTCACCTTACCACACCATTCCCCTTGTCACGTTTTACATTTTATTTCACAAGAATAATGTCATAAAAAAAGTTTGGTGTCATACTTCTTATAACCGTTTCTCCCTCCCCCTTCTCACTAACTGTCACAACTTCACATAACCCCCCCCATACATCTTCAAATCGTGACATCATTTGTGGACGACCCTTTTACTTAGCGGTACTTGTTTTTTAACCCCTCAGAACTTTCGATTTGAAGCCCTATTGCAAGTCCTAGTTTGTCAATATACATGTTAGACTTTTATGACTATAATCTCTGCTACACCCATAAGAAAATTCTAACTCGTTAAAACTAAAGCCCCTTTTCCTAGGAGATACTTCTGGCTGAGCCAGTGACTATTTCATTTTACCAAGCAGTTTTCAGCCTTCTTTCTCGTTAAAGTAAAAGAATGATGAAAAAGGTCTAAATGCATCTTTAAAACATCGCCAAGTCCAAAAAAAGTCAAAACTAAGTAAGATAATTAAATAAATATCGAAAAATTACAAATTGGAGTCTTACGGTGCAATTTACTATCATACAAAAAATCTAACTAGTATGGGTCAGAAGTACCAGCGAAAAAGAAATACGTAAACACATTTCTTTCTAAAGAATAAAGTATTAAAGCGTCTGAAATTAATTAGAAGAAAATGGGAAACCGAAATTAATTAATTATTCTGCAGTGATGTTTTCTTTTTCGCTTAATAACTTTTCACGAATGCTTTGCACATACATTTACTTAGAGTTAAAAAAGCCGAAAGCGAGAGTAAGATGAGAAAGTAAAAATAACTTTTTTTCTGGTGAAACGAAAAAAAAAAAAAAAAGACGTCGGATTAAAAATAGCATGGAAACCGTGATGTGACATTTAACGTTTCTTTCTGGAAAAAATTCTACTAACCTAATTCTGAAAAGATGAAAGCAAGAAAAGGAACGAAATTTCTTGAAAATTCATTAAACTACTTTTCTGTTACTCTTCTCGACAGAAAATAGTTGAAATAGTTCAAATATTATTTTTATAATTTTTTGATGAGTCCAAAAACTTTTTAGTATGGGCATTTATCATTGGCAGAATTGTAATAAACATTTACTACTTGTTTAGAAAAGATTGAGGAATGATTTCAAAAAATTATGACGTTGGTTTAACAGTCTTTGGTGTTTTTTTTTCCTTTTTTTTTTTGTAGTAATCGAGAAAATGTCCAAACTTTTTAAATTCATTAAATGCTATGGATAAAGCCGTCTATGGCGTATTTTTACTGACATAAAGAAATTATTTTCTTTACTTTTTAAGAATATGTGTGAACTAATTAAGAAATACTGCAGGTTGTTTCAACGTACCTAAAATGTTTGCAAAGAGTAGATGAGTAGAATTTTTTTTTTTACAACCAAGATGACATATTATTTTTGGTCACTTAAGAAACTAGTTTTCATTATGATTCCCCAGACCTTAATCCAACGGAAAAGAAGGAAAATGTTCCAGCAACTCACAGTGCAATACCCCACCAACTCGTTGATTCCATCCATGGACGGCAGTTTCGTGCTTTTAGCACTCGTCAGCATGGTATAGGAAGTAAACGAGCAAGAAGCAGAAATCTTATAAAGCAAAGCGAACTAATCGAGTCCATGGATGGAATGCACGAGTTGGTGGTGTATTGCATGTTTCTGCCTCAGCCCTGGCTTAGGGGCTGTTACTTACTGCTTTAAATTCACAATGACATGGATGAATCTTACAGTTCAGAAAGAGAAATCTCAGAACGAGAGTTCAAGTGCATAGAATATAATATTTAAAACAAGTTCTTTCCATTTTTCTCTCTTTGCTATGTTTACAAATACTATTCACAAATTTCAGAAACATAAACAAAGGCTCCTTCTCAACCTGCTGAATTGGTTCATTTGAATTCGTCTTTATTAACAGTTTTCTACCCGAAACAAAATGTAACTTTCTGTCGAACCCATAAACTTAAAACTTTGAGTGGAAGAAAATTATAAATTTGTCGAACGAAACCTACTTTTTTTTCTGAATGATAAAATGCGATTATGCACACATACCTACAACTAAACATTTAAGAATGAAGGAGGGGGGGGGGGGTTAGTTGCAAGCTAGTATCTTCTAACTTGCCGAATCTTTAAACCAAATATGCCAATAAGGGATTTTCGGGAGGTCTTAGTGACCTCCCATTCAGACAACCCTGGAGAGGGTCACTAAACGGAAAACGATCATTTTGTCCCGCACGTTGTTCCATTAAAAACATAAAAGGGTAGTGAACAAAATTTTGTTGCTTATGAAATTACACGCGTATGTGTGATTCCTTAAGAAAAAAAAATTCGTCATTACTAATTACTCTTTACTGAAATATATGAACCGTCACGTGCGGGACAGGATGTCTATTTTTTTTTCGTGGAATAGCCCTATACATATTTTTTTTCAACGGTTTAAATTATTATTTCTCTGCAAATGAGATATGTTTCATTGACATTGGAACTTTAGCTTTTAAAATCTGCATTTCGTTTTTTCGTTGCTAAATCAATAGGGCAAAAAAAAAGAAAGCATCCGTTACAAGTGGTTGACTTCGAATGTCCCGCAAGTGATGCATACAAATAAATGAAATTTTAATTAGCAAAAATATTTGACAAACTATAACAGTGTCAGGAGTATCATTGCATCAACTGTAAACAATAAAAAATATGTCTGTTTAGTTAAAATATTAGGGTCTATAGCAAAATATCGGTAACATTCCCGAATCTGATTGCCCCACACGTGACGGTGGAATGTGCCTGTATACAGCTCTTCAATAGGGTGGGCAGGAAAAGTTTTTTTTTTTTTTTTTTTCGATGATGGGTTTTGCGGAAAAGGTGCCATTGGGGGAGCAAAGAGCATATAAAAAAAATTGAAAACTTTTTGGTCAATTTTTTGATCTGCTGCAATTGCGTTGAAGTTAGGAAAAAATGCAGTTTTTTGAGATTTTTAGGAAATTATTTTTAGGAAAATTTCAACATCTAAAAATGCATTATAATCAACAAACAATGTAGTTATTTCAGATAAGTACGGCGAAAACTGCATTTTAATGTTTTGACAAAATTGAAAACGTAGAAAAAGAAAAAAGCAGGAAATTTCCAAATCTTCTAGGAATTTGTGGAAAAGGAAGGAATTATACCACAGACCTCAATTCTTTTATTTAATTTCTATCCCCCCCCCCCCCCAATGGCACTTTTTACGCCTTACCCGTTATCGAAAATAGAAAAAAAAAGTATTTTAATAATTTGATTAAAAATTTCGAAAAAACAGGATTTTTTCAAAACTTCAAAGCAATTGCAGCAGATCAAGAAATTGACCAAAAAACTTCAATTTCTTTTACGTGTACTTTACTCCCCCAATGGCACTTTTCCCGCAACACCCATCATCGAAATAAAAAAAAAAGTATTTTTCGGCCCACCATACACTGAAAAATATGAAGTGATGTTCTGTCAGTATAATGCGGGCAGCGGAGGTTAAAATTTAAAACTGTAAAATGCACAGTAATAAACTGTAAAACTAGCAATTTTACAGTTTATTGTCGTAAAATTTAGATGTATTATACTGTAAAAAAACAGTATAATACTCGCAGCAGAAGTTCCAGTTTCAAACTGTAAAATGCACGGTAATAAACTGTTAAATTAGCAATTTTGCAGTTTATTATTGTAAAATTAGCAAAGTTACAGTTTAGTACTGTAAAAGCAGCAATTTTACAGTTTATTACTACAGTTTAGTACACTTTTTAGATTATTATTATAAAATTAGCTGTATTGTACTGTAAAAACAGCATTCATCTTGTACTCAGCCACTAAAGATACGAAACCCACCTCCGGCTGCTGCGGCTGGACAGAGGATATCTCCTGGAGCAGGCTGAACTTCCTGTCGTAGACGCATCTGTGCAGCTGCCTGTCCAGCATCTGGAAGTTGTCCAGCGACCGCCGCACCTGCCAGCTCCTGCCGTTGCTGGACACCTGAAGACAGAACCACCAGTCGCCAGGCCTCACCTCGGCTGGGCCATGCTCGTCTCCAGCCTCACACACGCTCACCTGGAAAATTGGAAAAAATCAGAAGATATAATTTCCAGATTAATTACTTTCAACCCCAACAAACTCATATTTCACTACTAGAAAGTGGAATAAGAAATGATCTGAAATGGTAAGCTTCGGAAAAAGATAAATTATGCGACCACTATTTGTTTTTCTACGTACATATTCACTTTGTATACATATTCAATAATGTTAAATTTTGCAAATTGACGTATGTGAAAATTTACAAAACAACCCAACTGGGTAGGCATTGAATTTTGGAATGTACAGAAGAAAAATAATTTTGTTTAATAATAAATTAAAGCAAAAATATAAGTAAAATATTTACATGAAAGTAATGAAAAAAAAATAATAATAAATATAAAAAGAAATAAAGGAATAAATAAAATATATAAATATTTATAAATAAATTGAAAAAAATGTATATAAATAAATAAATAAAGAGAAAAATGTGCAGTTAATAGTATTGAAAATTAAAAAAAATATGTTATCCAAAAAGGAAATGCTCGTGGTCTATTAGAAAAGAAATAAGAGCATTAATTTTCTTTTTTGCTACACGAAACGAATAATAGTTTTTTAAATCTTGTGAGTTCAATTGCTTTTTATGCGATCACTAGACCACTATTTATTATTATGCGACCACTAGATGAAAAAATAATCAAGAGTGAGTAAATGCATGCGCTTAGTATGAATAGAAGGACAAAGCACTTGCCAATGTATGTGTTAACTTATTTTACAGAACAATCTTACTTTCACCTTTTATCGGATAGTTAAAGTATAATGTCTGTTGTAACGAAAAACTTCTAAAGAATCTATGCTATATGGACGTAATATAAGATCAATACGGTTTAACAAAATTCTGTAACAGCATAATGTCTTTTCTAGCACCTCAAATTCCGATAAACGGCACTACTACTGTGCATATAGATAGACCTAAGTTAATGTTTTCTAAATTATCAACCAATGATGAGATTTGGTGAAACAGGTCATCGATTTGTCTTCTTTATTTTTAGCCTAAGTAATGAAATTAACAAAACTATAAGGTGAAAAAAAAACGTCCAATTCAAATTTCACAAATAAAAAAAAATAATAATGTCTTTTTTTTCTTTTTGTTATAACTTTCTTGGATTATTTTTTTTTTCTATTTAAGAAGTACTGCCTCAAGTCGCATTACTCTGCAATCAGAAACATTTTAAAGTAAAAATAGTTCGATGTCTCGAGCTACAAAAAGGTTCTTCAAAGTCTTCGCTTCTTTTCTTGAAGATATAAAAGCTCTGTTGCGAAGCTTGCCACCGAGCCACTTGTATGCTAATGTTAAATAGAAACAAATGAATTCTGTACAAGTTGTTTCTCTGACATCACAGTGTTTGTGCAAGGAAAACAACTTATCCCCGAACTAAGTGCATTTGCGCGAAATTTGTAAGTTGCCTTGGTGCAGATTTCTCAAGGTTATAGAATAGGTGTCTTTAACGGATGTAGTCAATAACAATGCAAGCACTATACTGCCGATGCCGTGCTAAGCACAAAAGTGGTACCTGCATTTTTTAACAAAATTGAGTTATGACCACCAGGTAGCTCTTTGTGACGTATTTTACCTAAATACAGAGTTTCGTGATCATTTCAGAACGGGAAATTTTTTTTAAAAAAATTTGAAAAAGTTTCATTTGGATCAAATACATGGTGGTGCAAAACTTTAAAGAGTTATAGCTCAGTTTGAGCTCTACTGCAGATACCACTTTTGCGCTTAGCACGGCAGTATACTCTACCAACAAACTATATTCTTTCCGTACAACCACTCATTATGTGTGTACTATAACAATATCTACCAAAGTAACCATATTTATTCATCAGTTTACAAAAAAATTCCATTTTTTAAAGAATATTTCACTTTTGCTTTATTTGGGCAAAACTTCTACTCAAAACTAAACTAATAACGTATGCATCAAAAACATTTCTCGTTTGGTAAATAAGATTTTTGAATTTTCCTTCTGGTATGAATTTTTTCTGAATGCATTGAACATCAAAATACCACTCTTTTTCAGCATTTCTAACCTTGTGAATATTATGCAGTAGATATTCATGTGACAGCAAGCTGACCAGATATTCGTTGCAATGAATTATGCATTGAAAAATGGCAACAAGAGACGAAAACTTTCATGACATGTTGAACTTCCATCCGTTGCCTACATTGAATTCAAGGTCGAAATATAAAACCCGCCACCCCTTTTGAATAAGTTCATAAACGATATAGCACATACATAAAAGATGAACATTCAATATCCCCTAATGCTTATTCAATGAATTCAGTAAAGTTACAGCAGAAATTTTATTTGGTTACTCAGAAAACATTTTTTGTAAACACACAGACACACAAACGTTCACTCACAGCTTTGATATTTTGCTGTTGCATTAATCCCTTTAAAATTCACGTAGAAGTTTCACAATAGCTCTCTGTGCCAATTTCTAGAGTTGATGCTTTGTTTATGTGGGTTATATAGTTTGCTTGACATTTTATCACAGATATTCTTAGCAGGTAATATGCACATTCTCTTGGTGGAACGCAAAAATCTGTAAGGGGTACGTGGTCAACTGCAAAAAAATATGCACCCTAATATTGATAAAGCTGGAATTTTGTTATGATAGAATTTAATTCAGATTTACAGAAACTCGAGTCTTTTAATGCCTAGTTTATTTTAAGGACTTTTTTCCTGATAGTATAGATTAATATTTTTGTAATATTGTAAGCCTAATTTACTTATTTATTTTTATCTCATTAAATGCAAAGGCTGTCTTTCACGCCGTGTTCATTAACGAATCGGTAAGTTCAAGGCATTGTGTGACTAGTTTAGAATCATCCAAATAAGTCTATTTATAGTGTAACGCAAGAATATTCCTCATTAATCATGATTCGTTAAACATTTTAGTAAAATCTGTACATTATGCGTTCAATGACATGTATTAAATTTTGCCTATTTTTTTAAAGTTTGCCCTAAAATGCGTTTCACATTGCATTTATTATTATTAAAGAGCATGCTCAAGGCAATGTCATGCACGTCAAAAAAAAAAAAAGAAAGATAGAAAGAAAGAGCGAATGAATGGATGAAAAAAATGAAGAATATTTCCCCCAGACCATAATACTTGACTGAAATAGTAACGTTGATCCGAAAGACGTACAACGGAATCCTCAATTAACATTCGTCCAGTTACTTTTTCTTTTTATTTGTTTTCTCGTGACATTTAATCCTTTTGTTTACACGATACAGCGTAAAGGTTGATGGCATAACGCACAAAGGAGTCCGCTTTTCCCAGAGGAAATTCATGAAAGATTTGCTTCCTCTTTTTCTAAGTAATCCACGAAAAATGACAAGAGAGAAATGAAGAGATCAAGAAAGCAGGAAAGGAAGTTCAAAACCCTCTAGTGAAAGTAAAACTTAAAATAATACATCACCAAAAATAGATGCATTTCAAGTCCTTTATGAACCGAAGATTCTGTACAGGCTTAAAATGAGGGAGTGAGTAGAAGGAGGTGTTTTGTGCGACATTTGTTTAGATTTAGATGATCATGTTAAGTAAACCAGTGACTCTCAACCGCTAGTATAAGTACCCCTTGAGCCTTGAAATATGCAAAAATACATAAGGGAATTGCAGTTAAATATCAGAAAGCATACGAAATTACATAGGTAATGCTAGAGCTTAATTTCTACAAGTGTTTCAGTAATATCGCATGATCCTAGATTGAAATGAAAATATTGTAAAACTTTCTTAATTACTTTCTGGACTGGCAATTGAGAAAGAACAAAGAACTGGCAGACATTGATGGAAATTAATTTCTTGGGGGAATGACAACTTATTTCTGCGAAAAAAGGACTTCGAGTTTAACTTACATGAAGTGCAAAAATGAGAGACGTGTTTGCTGCTGTATTTGACCAATCTGGTGCCAAACATGGGCGAGCTTAGTTTTAAAAAAATTTAAATGAAAAGGGAAGGAAACGAATTCAAACGTTTCTTCTAATTATTTTCTAAGATATTTTCAATTCCATTCCTGATTAATGAAAACTTTGTAATAAAATATCCACTAAATTAAAATTTCTAATTTTTAATGAAAATAACCTGTCTGTTAATTAAACTTTAACAGCCTAACAATTAAACCCCCATTAACTAATACAACATAATTTACTAAAATTAAAGTGCTTTGGGTGGGAGTACGCATAGTTAATGATACTAAAAGAGGGGCAAAAATATTGGAAGAGCTTTAAAACGCCTGACGTACAAATGGTGCTATTTGTGTAGAGGTGTCAAATCTAATGTTACACTTCTATAAAAATGTTACCTGCTCACTTATCCTAATGTTACACTTCCATAAAATAGTACCATGTAAATGATCACCCCAATGTTTCTTTCATAAAATAACAACGTCCACATGCTCATCTCAAAATGTAAACAAAATGCCAGACAGCCCCTTTAAATATTATTCACTAATGAGAAAAATATTTCCTTACGTTACAAAAACAACGAAATTAAAAGTTATCGTAAAAGTTTTTCACCAGAAGTAGCAAATGCCCTCATAAAATCTCTTCGCACTTTAATACCCCATCTCGCAAACTACGACGATATTTACTACATTCCTTTTTCAACTTAAGCTTTTGTAGCACTAACAACTATAACACTTCTTTTCCTCTCTCTCTCTCCAACCCTCATCTCGGAAAACGAATTACATCAAAAAAAAAGAAAAAAGAAAAAATTCTTGAAAAGAGATGAAGCTCTCTGCATCCTTGCCAGTATAAACACTACTACTTTTAGAAAAGAGTAAATTTGAATGTTACACTTCCATAAAATAGCACCAAATAAATGATCATCTCTATGTGACACTTCTATAAAATAGCACCATATAAATTATCATCTCAATGTTACACTTTCATAAAAAAGCACCATATACATGATCATCTCAATGTAACACTTCCATAGAGTAGCACCATATAAATTATCATCTCAATGTTACACTTCTATAAAAAAGCACCATATACATGATCATCTCAATGTAACACTTCCATAAAGTAGCACCATATAAATTATCATCTCAATGTTACACTTCTATAAAAAAAAGCACCATATACATGATCATCTCAGTGCAACACTTCCATAAAATAGTACAATATAAATGATCATTTTAATAATACGTTTAAGTAAAATAGCCCCATTTACATGATCATCTGAAACTCAAAAAATGTAAACAAATGCCACACAGCCCTTTCAAATATCATTCGCGACAGAGAAATATTTTCTCTCATTACAAAAACAAAGAAATTAAAATTATCATAACACTTTTTCACAAGACGTAGCAAATGCCCCCATAAAATCTCTTCGCACTTTAACACCCCATCTCGCAAACTACGACGATATTTACTGCATTCCTCTTTCAACGTGAGCTTTTACAGCTCTGACAACATTCAAGAATAATAGACTAATAACCGCTTTTTTAACCGACTTCAACAAAGGAGGAGGTTATACAATTCGTTGGAGATTTTTTTTTTTTTTTTTTTTTTGTATGTTATAAGATTACTCGAAGATGCCTGGACCGATTTCAAAATTTTTTTTTTTTGTTAGAAAGGTCTTTCTTTCCGATCGGTCCCATCCTCTCGTGGTCCGGTTCGATAACGGGAACCTGCAGAAACCTTTCGAAAAATAAATTGGGATCACAGTAATCGTAATAATGACCATTTTGAACGCCAGGCTTCTCTGGATTGCATAATGAAATTCATTTCTATGGTCTTTTTGAAAATTTTAAACCGAGTATCTTTCTACGTCCTGCTTTTTTCTCCTGAACTCCAGCGAACTGAAAATCGTACCAGGTACTAATTGATTTGTAATATTTCAGGTTTTATTAGTCTTAATTTACATAAGGTTTGATAACGGAATTCTGAAGAAAATGAGGAAAATCTCCAAATTTTTGCTCAAATTTAAAGCGATTTGTCCTAAATGATTAAATATGAAATCCATTGTTACAGAACGTGATTGATATGAAACAGTTATAATGATCATGAAAATTTTGAATGAAGGCTTAACTGAAGCAAACATGAAACTCATTAGCGGGCCACGTATGTAATCGTTACCATCGAAACTCGGAGTTTCGATGGTAACGATGTAATACGTCGTGAAATTTTATGAACTGCGAGAATCTTGTGTTGTTTTGAAATATAAATTAGTTGAAAAGCCGTTAATATTTAGCCTTTAATTAAACTAGTGCACAAATAAATACCAGAGAATAACAAGGATTATTTTTTAGTGTCAATCGTTTGAAATTTTAGACTCGTTGATACTTTTCTTTCTTTTTTTTCTTACATAGTTTAGTTTATGAAGCATTTACTTAAGAAAATTAGGTAAAGTTTTGCAATGGAAACATTACCTTATTTCATACGTACATTTACACTAAAAAGAACAAAATAAAAATATTTTTGAAAAAAAAAAATTCAACCGACTTCGGAACTTCACTCAGCAAATGCTCTAAAAAGTAAAAAATAATTTTATTCTTTGAACACCATCGATATTACATTTAAACATAAGTTTTGAAGTCGGCGCAAAAACTATAGGTAAAATGATGTTTACTATATTTTGCCAACATATTCAGAGAAATCATTGAAAATTGAAAATTGAGAGCTGAATATTTGTACCATTATATAAATATGTATTTTTAAATGAATGTGAATGCGAATAAAGAACCTGGATTCATTTAAATTTATATTTATAGTTTCGCATGATTCTATTTAGCTTTTTTGCGCGGACTTCAAAGCTTATGTTTAAATGTAGTATCGATGGTGTTCAAAGAATAAAATTATTTTTTACTTTTTAGAGCATTTGCTAAATGAAGTTCCGAAGTCGGTTCAATTTTGTTTTTCCAAAATATTTTTATTTCCTATATATATATATCTCTCTCTCCAGCTCCCTTCTCAGAAGACGAATTACATCAAAAAAAGAAGAGAAAGAAAAAAAAATCTCGGAAAAGAGATGAACCTATCTGCATCCTCGCCAGTATAAACACTGCTGTTTTTAAAGAAGAGTAAGTTGAATGTCACACTTCCATAAAATAGCACCATATACATGATCATCTTAATAATATATTTAAATAAAATAGCCCTCTTTACATGATCATCTCAAACTCAAAATGTAAACAAATGCCACATAGCCCCTTCAAATACCATTCGCGACAGAGAAATATTTTCTTTCATTACAAAAACAAAGAAATTAAAATTATCATAACACTTTTTCACAAAACGTAGCAAATGCCCCCATAAAATCTCTTCGCACTTTAACACCCCATCTCGTAAACTACGACGATATTTACTGCATTCCTTTTTCAGCGTGAGCTTTTAGAGCTCTGACAACATTCAAGAATAATAGACTATAACACTTTTTTCTCCTCTCTTTCTCTCTCCAGCTCCCATCTCAGAAAACGAATTACATCGAAAAAAAAAAAAAAGAAGAAAAAATCTTGAAAAAGAGATGAAGCTATCTGCATCCTTTGCCAGTACAAACACTGCATGTG
Organism: Uloborus plumipes; assembly: GCA_038373865.1. Taxonomy (NCBI): domain Eukaryota; kingdom Metazoa; phylum Arthropoda; class Arachnida; order Araneae; family Uloboridae; genus Uloborus; species Uloborus plumipes. The sequence goes on along the minus strand of JAXGGA010007813.1, from coordinate 10,748 downwards.
GAAGTCATTTTTAAACCTCCTCACGCGTGAGAGCGAGAACTTTTTGCCCATCTCGGAACTTAAGTTTGTGTACATAGGATGCTTTCGTTACTTTTTTTTCTTCTCATGAAACGTGTTGATTTGAAACATGACACACACACAAGAAATGTGATAGAGTTATTCCGTATAGGAAGTGGTTTTAACACGGGTCAAAGGACGCGGTACTATGTTGACGATTAAAATGAGGTTTAAAATTGAAATGGTAAGTTGAAATTTTGTGTATCCTAAGTGCGTATAGAATAATAATTAACCATTTAACAATTTCTTTTTTTTCCCCGGAATTCAGTTCAAAGAATATCATTTTTATGAGATTTACTTATTTATTCATTCATTTCACTTTACATTTTTTAAGTAAAGATTATGCAATTAAAACCCTTTAACAGTTTCTTTATTTTTAGAATTCGGTTCTAAAAATGTCACATTTTTGTATCGTATTTTTTGTTCATCTTACATTTACCAGCGCTTATCATATAGAAAACACAAAAGAATGCAAACTATCTTTTACTGAACACCTATCACCTATAATTTGCCGCTTAAAATACAAAAGATCCGGGCGAAATCGTAAAAGCGAATTGGCGGGATAGAAATCAGGCTGCCCGTACAGCGTACGGGCCAATCAGTAAATTCTCGAAATCTGTGCCAGTACAGTGTACGATTAAAACAAGGAAGGAGTTAAATCGCAAGGATATTTATTTGCAAAAGCGAAAATTTCTACAAAATGAAAAAAAAAAAGAAGGAACAGAAAAGAGAGTAATAAAAACAAGATTCAACCGGGAGGATTTTTTTTGTGATAACATAAGAAAAAACACCCAAAAAATTTATCTTTTTCCTGAAAAAAAAATACTTTTCCAGTTTTTTTTTTGTGAAAAACCGTAAAAAAAAAAGTACTTTTTTAAGGTTCTTGATAAAAACATATTTATTAATGATGGCAAAGGTTAAAAGAGCACCAGATAAAACTTTGACGATAATTTATCAATATCAAAAAAGTGTCCCAAGGTCTCTCCTTAACTCTTTCTGAAAAAGGCAAGAAACTCACGTCTTATTGCGAAGCTAAAATACAATCATGCAATTGAGAAGTCAGTGATTTGAGTTGTTGCATCTACTATATTATTCTAAACAACTACGTAGCCCGGAAAGGTAGAGTCAGTTTGGACTTCCTTGCTCGGAAAATAACTGGCAATTGCAAAACAGCAGAGCATATCGTGAAGCAATTTTACATTCCAGAAAAAACCGCGTTGAGGTTTTTCAACTGTTTGTCTTTATTTTACGCTCATTCGTTTTGAATAAAAATAAATTATTTCGTTTCGTTTCCGAAAAATTTAAGTTTTTACTATCAAGGGTTGTAGCTATGTGTTCCAAAAATGTTATAATAGTGCACAAATTTCAGTTTCTCTTGACAGATTTTTTTCCCATACTACATACAATACAAAAAGAACACCAATGAATTGCAATAATTTTAAACGTTTTCCCATAAAACATGAGATAATCATCAAAAAGAAAATTATCTACGCAGTAGGAAAAGTTGCGCATTTGCAATATCAAATAAAAGATACTATTGAAAAATAATTAAATGAAATAAAAAACCGTTTGATTTTGACGAAACAAAATGAAAAACATGTTTTTAATGAGTTCATTGATACATATCTGGTATGAGGAATTGTTAAGTTAGATGTTATTTGAAGAAAAATTATTCGTATTTACTGTCTCTCAGCATTTAAAATTAAAAAATAAAATAGCAACGCACAAAAAGATCCAATGTGAAAGTAGTTTTAAACTAATGAGTAAATAAATAAATAAACAATCAATACGAAGAGATTTTTATCGTGTGAAAAAAAATCATTAGTAACAAAGCAACAGGTTCTATACACTCTTACAGACATTAAAAAATAATAATAAAATGAAAAATATATATATATATACTTTGTTAAAAACCCTGTTCCAGTTTTTTTTCTGGGGGAAAGGGGAATGTTGTTATTTGAACTTTGGATTAAAGATAAATATTAGCAATTGCTGTTCAAGGTTAAGACTTAGGGCAAATTTTGATCCATAAAAATATCTGGTTCATTTCATACTAAAAAAAGGAAAATAAATATTTGTTATCACATTGCTAACTTCATGAACAAAAATTTTTAATCGTCACTCAAAACTAAATATTGAAAAGACATTAAAAGAACTAAAACCAATCTAAAGCATTCTTAAATCTGTTTCGTCACCTCTCTAAACAACATCAACAATATAAAAAATAAATACGTCACAACCCAAACTACCGCTCTTTCGGAATTGCGACTCAAAAAAGGAATGAAAAACAAAGAAAAGACTTAGCGAAAAAAAAATAAATAAATAAAAAAAGAGAAAGAAAAAGTCAAAGAAAACAGTTCATTCAGATCAAAAAATCTATTGTCCTTGTAAGCCACCGTACCGTGACTCGTTAAGACGAAAATGAAAAACTTGTGATAAAAGAACAAAAATAAAACTCCTGCATTCGATTTGGAAAGAAAGAAATGGCGTCAGAGCGCGATTCATATGTCACGGTGTTCCATTGTGTGGGGAGTCATCAACATCCATTTGGCCCGAAATATCACTCTCACCTTCCATTTGTTTCATGTGGACTTCTTTCCCCGGTTCTGAGGGAAATTGAGGTAAGAGTGGATATGGAAATGGGGTCAATTCTGGAAATGTGTTGACAGCAGCAGTTTATGCTCAGTGTTAAAAGAAAAAAAATTATTTTTTTAAGAAAAGGTGCAAACTACCAATTATTGTCACAAGGAATAAAAAATAAAATAAATATTTGTGTGGGGAGTCATCAACATCCATTTGGCCCAAAATATCACTCTCACCTTCCACTCTTTTATTGTGGGCTTCCTTCCCCAGTTCTGAGGGAAATTGAGGTGAGAGTGGATATGGAAATGGGTTTAATTCTGGAAATGTGTTGACAGCAGCAGTTTATACTCAGAATTTTAAGAGAAAAAAAATTATTTTCTTAAAATAGGGAGCAAACTACCCATTATTGCTACAGGAAAAGAAAAATAGCTTAAAGTCTTAAATATTCAAACAGAAAAAATTCAGAAAATGGTAATCCTCTGGTAATTTTAATCGGAATCATACTCTCACCTTCCATTTTATTACTGTGGGCTTCTTTCCCCGGTTCTGAGGGAAATCGAGGTAAGGATGGGGATATGGAAATAGGGTCAATTCTGGAAATGTGTTGACAGCAGTAGTTTATGCTCAGAGTTTTAAAAGAAAAAATATTATTTTCTTAATATATGGTGTAAACTACCCATTATCATCACAGGAAAATAAAAATAGCTAAAAGTCTTAAATATTCAAACAGAAAAAAATTTAGAAAATGGTAATCCTCCTGCAATTTTAATTGGAAACACTCTCGCTTTTCTTTCGTTTCCTGCGGGCTTCTTTATCCAGTTCAAGAGTGGATATGTGGAAATGGGGGTCAATTGTGGAAATGTGTTGACAGCTGCACGGAAGTTTAAAAGATAAAAATTTATTTTCTCAATATAGGGAAAAAACTGCCTGTTATGGTCATTAAATAAAAGCTATGGAAATAGGGGTCATTGTGGAAATCTCGCTGACAACAGCAGAGTTATACTAAGAATTATAAAAGATTTATTTTCAGGCCATAGGGTGCAAAAATGCTCAATGATGCATTTGAAAAGGAAAATTACAGTAAAATAAATAAGAAACATAATTAAAAATGTTGACAATAAAAGGTAGTAAAATGTGCACAACGTTAATCCTTTAAGTCATCGTGATTTCAACCACTATCGCTTTCGCCATCCGTGTTTTTTTCCTGTGGACTTTATTCCTCCAATTTTTTTAGACACTACAGCTATAACAATTGGGGTAAATTACGGTAATGTGTTGACAGCAGTAATTTATTGCAAAAATATTACCAGATAAAACTAATTTTTGCAGTGCAGAGTGTCAAACTGCGCATTGTAGTCATTAAAAAATGATATGAAGAAGAAGAACTAATAAAATTTAAAAACAATTGAAATCTGTAGAATTTGGAAACTGTTAGTGATTTTAAACCTTGTGATTGCAATTGGGATCACTTTCACCTTCTATTTCACTCACGTAGACTTTTGTCTCCAGTTATTAGTGAACTTAAAGTTAAGAGTATGGAAATGGGGTCAGCTGTGGAAATTTGTTGACAGCAGCAGGTTACAGCAAGAATTTTACCGCATAAAAATATAGTTTCAAAATTCAATGTGCAAACCCTTCAATTATGTGATTTATTTGGAATCATTTTCACCTTACGTTTTTATTGTGGACACCTCCTCCCCCTAGCACTGAGAGAACTGAGGTAAAAGTGGATATGGAAATGGGGTCAATTGTAGAAATATTACAACAGCAACAGTTTAATCTAAGAATTATCTGAAAAAATGTACTTTTTAATATATGGTAAAAAAAAACTGTCGATCATTGTCATAACAAAATAAAATTAGAAAATACATGATGAAAAAGTTAACTAATCGAAATCAGTAAACGTTCAATCAGTTTGAAAAATGTCGAAAAATAGTTTAATAAAACTAAGTAAGATTTTTTAATGATTTTCTAGATATCATATCGGTAATTATCATTTAATGAGTTTTGCCTTTTGTATAAGACCTTTGGGAAAAATTAAGAATTATACTTTTAAACAATTACACTAGAGTTATAAGTTTTAGTAAGATTTCATAATGTATTATAAGAGTAACATTTCAAAAAAAAATGATTCAAGAATTAGAGAATCAAAATATTGACTGAAACTGCTCAGTTACTCACCAAATTTAACCCATTAATGCCTGACATGTTTTTTTCCAAAGATATTTTGCATACTGGTTACTAACAGTGTTTGATAGACAGGAAAAATAATAAAAAGTATTACGTAAAAAATCTCCATATATTATTTCTCTAAGCCGAATCCTATACCCGGTCGAAACTCGCTCATTTCTTTATCGAATTGCAAGAAAATTTATGATTTTGAAGCTTATCCCGCGTGCTATTGACGAAAATTAGACCCACCCTCTAAAAAGTGTCGGTTCGTTTCTTATTCGAACTTCAATTTTTGGACACAAAATTGACTCTATCTAGCGAAATAATTGTCGTATCGTCTCCATTTTGATTTCATTCGAAAGATTTAAAAAAAAAATGCGTTCTTTAGAACGTTTCTCCGCTAGCGCCGCGTAACGAGAATCTCGAAAATCCACGTTTAAGCGACTTATAAGCGATTGAAGTTTGAAAAAGTTAAATTTTTTGCTCAACTGTTAAAATCATTACATTGTTGTTCAAATCAATTTTAAATGCGACATTTCAAGCCAAGGCTTATCTCGGTAAACCTTAATTGTAACTTTTATTGTTTCAAAATACTATGGTAGTTTTGCGATAACGTTAGTATTTAGTTTAGTAGTAGCCTTGGGTATTTGATTTTAATATAGGGTATCACTTTTGTAGTAGTTGTAAAAGTAAACGTGTCTTTGATCTCTTTGAAAAGTTGTCAGAACGACGGTAGTAGATGGCGATGTTAAGCAAATGAAGCCAATAAAAATTGTCGTATTAAATTTTAAGTTTAAAGTTTTTTTTTTTTTTGAAATATCAGCGGGAAACTCTCAAAAGAGTAACAACACCAAGCAACGTTTGATTGCTTAAAAAATATCAAGACATCATCTAACTGAAAAGTTTGACGCTTGTATTAATTTAATTGATTTTGCTCAAACTTAAATTTAGTTATGTACTATTCTTATTTTTTTTAATTAAGAGTATGGTAACTTTACTCTATCAACACTACAGCACCTTGTTATCAAAGTCTTGATTGTATGAATTATTCAGAAAAAGCTAAGTAATGTCATCCCCGCTTAATCGGGTAACGTATAAACGAATACCCCGCTTATACGAATAAAATATGTCAGAACCGAATATTTCCCATGCCGTTGACGCAATGTTAAAGATCCCCATTTAATCGATATAATATTTCTTGAAACCGACAGTATTCGTTTAAACGGGGCCGACAGTATAGGATTTTCTCAATTTCACCAATTTTTCACATGGCACTCTTATCCACTAAACTCATCTAATTCGCAAATCTCTATCAATTGATGTATAACTGTTTACTATGTATTTCATCTGACGCGTTAAATGTTCAGAGATCTAGTGGGGATCTTAAAAGCTCTTCTATAAACTCGCCTAAGTCGTCTTCTAATATTCGAATTTTCTGACACCCAATTATGTCCTCTAACCCCCTCCCCCCACCATGTTAAGCGTAATGTTGAAATACAAATACATCGGCCAATATGAAAAATAAAGAATAATATTCTTATTTTATTTTCAAAATAATTTTACGCAATGCGATTTCTGAAGTTTTAAATAGGACGAAACAAAGTTAAGGTAAAACCACTAATAACTGACACTGCACTTGTAGTTGACACCAATAAAGATAATTTATATTGACAGGAGAAATACAAGCGCTAAAAATATCAGTAAGATCAGCTCAGAATAAGCTGAAAGATAAGCATTGAAAATTTTAAACATCATTTTATAATTTTAAAGTTTTTGAACAATTTTATAATTTCTCTTGTTACTTTTTTCTTCCTTTATAAACGTTAACTACTTGTGGTTTTACCTTATTCAGTATCAGAAAATTTAAAAACAAATTTTTCAACGCAAAAAGTACACATTTGTTTACAATATAGAACAATTGACATCCTTTAGAAATCATATTGACAAAGGATTCATTATCATGCTTTACAGGAATATTTTCCGGTCAATAGGTAAATTTTAAACCAAGTTGGAATTTCCGGGTTTCTTAAATATTTGCATTTGATGAAAAACGTAACTTTCTCATATTTATTTCTAGAAACAACGAGAGTTTACAAACTTCAAAGATTTCAAAAAAGGAGAAATCAAGTGAAACAAAACAAAATAAAATAAAGTGTTCAAAATTACTCACAAAATGCCCCGATATGAAAACTATTCACGAAAACCATCTGCGCGCGCGTGTTACCTTCCGAGCCACTGAGCAAACTGACGCGAGGAAAAATCTCAAGCATCTGACAGAGGAGGGAAAAAAGAAAGAAAAACCAAAACACGAGAGAGAGTTTCCCTTCAGATAGAATAACGAGCGAGGCCGAGTGTCTTTTCCGAGCCGAAACACCTATCTTCGGCAGGCATCGGCAGTTGTCGGGGACAGTCGCGCGCCGACGAAGATAACTCGGTCACACTGTAGCAGTCGGCAAGGGCTTTTCCTGGTGTATTCGTGACAAGGGGATGAGGCACCGGTTGCGTTCCGACGGAATTAGCAAGGAGGAAAGGGGATATGGAGGGGCTGTCTGTAAATGAAAGCGAACATGAAGGATGCTTTTCAAAGTCGCTCTGTTTTTGGTTCCCTTTGAACTTGGTGGAAAGATCCAAACACATTACACTCGCTGATGTAGTGTATTGCAATGCAACGAAACAAATTTCGATTTTTTTTTTCACACGTGATAGCAATATTAAGTTTAAAGCTGTAAACATGACGCTAGACCTTGGGAGAGTTCATTTATGATTCGGTTCAAAAGAGAGAAATTCTGATATGGACACTACATCAACAACCGTTTCTAACAAAGCATACCCAGATTTCCTCGTCCCTATTTTAATAAATGGATTCGTTTAATTTCGCCCATCAAAAATCATCTTATGGGACAGACTTGGTCCCACGCAAACAGCACGGCTGCTAATTTTTGAACATGTAATTCGTCAAGTGTGACCATTATCGAATCTAACAGAACAACAATAACTCGCTTAACCATCAATAGATAGAGCCAGTAATAGTACCTGTGCGAAGAATAATCACAGAGACATGTTCTTTGTAAAGAAGCAAAGGAATGATAGACACGGTCCGTGATATATTTTTTAAAGTCAGTCATTTTGCGCAGCCTTCTTGATCAAAAAATTGAGCACTTTGTTGTGTTCAATGTTTGTTACCCATCTTCAAAGCGAAGTTATGAAGATATTGAAAAACTCGAATAATGTCCACAGAAAAGATGAATTTTAAAAGCTAACCAATTATGTAATTCTGTGCTTCAGAGTACACTAATCAGAAGTTTGATTGAAACCAATCATTCTTCATTTTTCTACCAAAGAGCATTAGCCTATCAGATGTTCTCTCACGACAGTAGAGAATACCCTGATCTGTTTGGGGGATTTATCCAATGTTAAGAACAAAAGATCCGTGAGGTACAGGTTTCTTCTTTGAATCCGAAAGAACATGAAACATTCAGGCGAAAAATCAGCTAGAAACAGAAACATATTGGAGAGAACACTACCTACAAATACATAAAGAAGTTACAGGATTCAAGAACGTGAGGTTTATTTATTATGCACTAAAACAAAGTTTGAACGAGAAATACGGATTTCAATTAAATGAAACCGATAATTGGATTTCTCTCTACGGCGTGAATTATCGTAAAGGACTTCCGAAAACTTTTCAATCTTTTTTCGAAACTATTCTGCCAGGGTCTATTAGGCCATTGACGGACATTTTCAGAGGAAAGGTGAAATAAAATGCATCAGCTTATCTTCTATGCAATGATTATTCTCGATGAAACATAGTTAGGCAGAGTACTTAAAAGATTAAATGCTTTGATGGGCTGGAAATCTGTGACAGTATTCAAACTTTTAAGACGACCAAAAAGGCTAAAATAATGTTTAACTTTTATTAGTACTTATTACTGGAGTGATTTTAATAAAATTAAAATCACACTAGTGAGGAAATTTTTCATTTGCAACAGAAAATTACTGGTCAAGTTAAACCTCAGTCAGATACCCGAACCGTCGATTAAAACTTTATTTAGCCAATCAGACGATCAGTGTCCAATTAGCGAATATGACCTATACAGCTACATAAAACCATAATGAAAAAGTTAATATATATATATATATATATATATATATATATATATATATATATATATATATATTAACATAAACAAAGTAGTTGAAGAATCAAATGGAACAGAAAAATAAACTTCACCACACAGGTCAAAAGGCGCCTATGGCAGCTCTTTGAAACTGGTAGCAGACATATTTATAAATAGAAGTATAAAATCTTGTGAAAAATCTGTTAAAAACTGAAGTAAAGATAAAATTCCCAAAAGACCCTGGGGCCTTCATCAGGGGGACCCCCCTAGGGTAGGGAAAAATGGAGTGAGATGTTTCTAGCAAGTTGCAGGCAAATCGCCTAAAAAGTTGCAACTTTTAGCCCCCGACATCTCACAAACAAGCAGTAGGTCACTGGAAGTCCAATTCATTTATGCATATACACGAGAGAATACAATTCAAAAGACACTATATATAATCAATAAAATTCAAATAGAACAGATGACATGAAATTACAATAAATACAAAAAAAAAGAACTTTCAATCAACAATGTAAGAACTACCAACCTGAGGCCTTTTCAATGCGTTACTGATAAGACTGTTGGTCAAATTTGCGGGGTAGCAGTTTTCAGTTAAAGTTACAATTAATTGTCTTATTGCTGAGTCTAGATTTGAATTATTGTTGCAAATTTTTTTGTATCGGGAAATTTGGGAGATGATAATGTTCTTGAAAACCTTTTTACTTAGACAACTGTGAAAATGGATAAGTGAGTGCACTTTAAAGTTGAAATCTTTACGTTTGTCATATAGTGCTAGATTGACATCTTTACCTTCTAATTTAATATAAATGTCGAGAAAAGAAGCAGTGTTGTTACTATTTGTTTGTTTAAGCAAAAGTTTCCCGATACAAAAAAATTTGCAACAATAATTCAAATCTAGACTCAGCAATAAGACAATTAATTGTAACTTTAACTGAAAACTACTACCCCGCAAATTTGACCAACAGTCTTATCAGTAGCGCATTGAAAAGGCCTCAGGTTGGTAGTTCTTACATTGTTGAATGAAAGTTCTTTTTTTGTATTTATTGTAATTTCATGTCATCTGTTCTATTTGAATTTTATTGATTATATATAGTGTCTTTTGAATTGTATTCTCTCGTGTATATGCATAAATGAATTGGACTTCCAGTGACCTACTGCTTGTTTGTGAGATGTCGGGGGCTAAAAGTTGCAACTTTTTAGGCGATTTACCTGCAACTTGCTAGAAACATCTCACTCCATTTTTCCCTACCCTAGGGGGGTCCCCCTGATGAAGGCCCCAGGGTCTTTTAGGAATTTTATCTTTACTTCAGTTTTTAACAGTTTTTTCACAAGATTTTATACTTCTATTTATAAATATATATATATATATATATATATATATATATATATATATATATATATATATATATATTAAAAGTATAGGCCAACTATAAACCAAAAAACTAAAAATTTTAAGTGTCAAAAAATTTTGTGATGGTAAATTTTTCTGTCTTTTTTGCTTTTATAGTTCTAAACTTTTAATTACTTTTTTTTTCATACGTTTTCACTTTTGGGCCTAAACTTTAAGTAGTCTGGCAGCTTTGTGAACCATTATACAATAAGAGCAAATCTATTTCGAAAAAGTTCAACATGACATCACAAACGAAATTCTTATTTCTAATTTCCAATTAATGCATTGCGTGCAAGTAAAAAAAAAAAGACTTACTAGCAATCCACATTCAGAGAAAGACAGCCAATGAGCAACCCATATTATGAACATGACAGACATTCATATTTAATATGCTGACTTATTTCACTGTGAATTATTTGAATTCTAGA
>JAXGGA010007812.1:7500-60371 GCA_038373865.1 Uloborus plumipes | reverse complement strand
CTTTTTCCCAGAGGCAAAGAACTTGACAAATCAGTTAAGTACCAATAAACACAGCATGAGCAAAAAGAAAAAAGAAGTAATTTTTTCAGTCGGCAAATGACTTAATTGTTTATCAAAAATATTTGGGAAGGTGAAATTCATAAATAAATGTTCTCTCTCCCTCCATCATGTGCCTCCCTATATATCATTCTAAATGAATGATTTTATGAGAAACGGTCAATCGCGCTTCAACTGGGTATGCTAATTGTGTGTTTCTTTTGCAAATTAATTAGTACTCAGTCTTAATTATTGTACATAAAAATACTTATATAACAAAAAATATCTTAAAAAATCTCTGAAAAAAACCGATTTCATCTCTTGCCAAACTCATTCCAATATTTAAAAAAAAATAGACTAGTTAACATATTTCCTTAACCTTAATTGTTTACTGTTTATTTAAAGAGACTGAACATGTAAGGGCAAGGGTGTGTACTAGCAGCAATAAAAATTTTAGCAATTAAAACTTCTGCTACTCACAGAAGAAAAAAACCGAGGAATACATTATAATTTTAAAAGCCGCAGTTTAAAGGCTAATTATTATTTATTCACTTGTGGGACCTTCATTAGCATCAATGCACTAAAATCTAATCTATCTTAAAGTAAAGAGAGAAGCATTTTCCTTTGATGAAAGTTGTCGCGTTATGTAAAAAATAGCCCGAAGGAAGTTAATTTAATTACTTCCTTAGTTTTTTACTTTCTCGAGAAAAAAAAAGTAAACTGCTAGAATTACAAATGCGGTGATTGGGATGTTTTTTTTCTGGAAGAATTTATTCATTTTAAAGACGCCTCCGCATTTGTTTTATTCATTTTTATTGTCTATAACTTAAACGTATTACCAAGAATATTAGCAATGGTGATCATTTTTGTTTACTTTAATTTAATTATAAGACCTACTTTGCATTGTGACTTACAAAATGTTATGTTTATAATAATAATAGCTATAAAAAAGGTATCATTCTTAATGTTAAGCTAATGTTATTTACTTCAGCTCAGAGTGTATTAAATTTCTTAAACTAATGAAAACACCACCAATGCTATAATTCCACCCAAGGACTGCTGTTTAATGATTGTTAGCAATTAACCAGCTCGGAATAGGAACGAACCGAACTGCTGGAGGCAGAAATTCTCTTGTAGAAGCTAAGAGTGCCAAAAAAAAACTGGTAGCTAATATAAAATTAGAGCACCAGCGAGAGATGGCACAATGGTACGGTACAACTCGTAAGTTTAACCCATTTATGCCCAAATTTTTTTTAACAATTTTTTTCCAATTTTTCTCTGCTTAAAACTCTTACTTGGAATGGTTTACATATATTTTATGCTTAAAATAATTTGCCGTTGCCATATTTATTAAGTTATTTAACGCCCTGTTTATGGGATATTTTGCAGATATGTGAGCAAAATACGACCTTTCTTGACCTTACTTTTGCAAAGTAACATTACCGAAGGCATCTGTGATCAATTTTAAGCAAATCATTTTAAAATAGTTTAATTTTATGAAAAATAAGTTCGAAAAAAAAAACTTACTTTCTGTGGCTACCCATGCTGGATCGTTGCTTGACTGATTTGCCTGCAAATAGCTGTCAATAAATAAACTCTGATGTCCAAATAGTGGTTCCAACTGGTTTTCTCAAGAAGAAGAACTATTTAACTTGTGAAAACAGGTTTAGTAAAATGATATACCCATTACAGGTTTTTGTGTGCAGTAACTAACAAGCGTCCCGTTTTTAGGCTACTGGACATAAATGGGTTAAGGCAGAGCCCAGGTACCGACAGATTTTCTTAGTAAAATCTTCCACGTATTTACGCATGCGTCCGGTCTTCTCTTATTTTACTAAAATAGGGTTGATAGGGAAGATAACAAAGGGGAAGAATAATAAAAAGCATTTTGTGCCGTATGAATTTCCAACGTATAGTTTAGTTGAGTATATCAAAAGGACATAGCAAATGCAAGTTTTTATTTGAAAACTTCGGTAAGTTATCACCCACAACCCACTATCTTTTTTTAACTGGCACTGTTCGCGAGTGCTAAACGCGGTTTTCATGCACGGACAGTACTGCTTACCTTAAACTAAGTTTTTTTTTTCTTTTGCTAAGCTTTTTCAAGTATTTCTAATACATTTGATACTTTTGCGCGAATTCCTTTACCTGTTAGCTGCAAAACCACAGTACTGCCACTGCGAGTCACAAATCACAAAGTGACAGTTATTATTATTTATTTATTTTTACATATCTGTCATTGTGAACATTTTATATCTATGTAAAAATATGAAGATGTAGAAATAAAATCTGTTAATTAGTCCCTCTATTAGACTACTACTGTCTGTTTGCGTATTGTGCCCCTGGGAGCCACGGATGCTTCCATTTGAAAAAGGGGAGATAAGTTTAGGATGCGCACTTCCCGATGCCTTCAGTTTTTGCTCGCTTGCTACTTCCTCGTTGCATTTCCCCCCTATTTCGAGACGGTCTGAAGAGACTTGGCGCGTGCGCAGATGCGACGGAGGTTTCGCGAAAAACTGTTAGACAGTAGTTTAGTGTTAAGTAAATAAAAAAGAAATTGCAAGAGGTAAACTCTCTCGCTAATGGAGCAGAACCATTCTCATTTACGTTGTAAAACTGCTGTGAGAAGTGAAATAAAGCTTTTAAAATTTCTAAAAAGAAATTTTTAGCAATCGCGAAAAACAAACGCTGCCAGTCGTGTCAAATTTACAAATGTATTTGGGGAAGAAGCTCAATTAAATGGTTTTGGTGAAATCTCTGTGAAAGCCAAAACTGCTTGGCGTTAAATGTCGTAGAAGGGTCATTCCATTTTAAATCAACAAATGGGGTGCGCATCACCATTTTTGATTTTGATGAAAATTTGCATGTGTATTCCTTTTACTTCCCAGGGCTCAAAACAGTGTTCATTTTATTTTTAAAAAAATAACCCTTTGATATATAGGCCATTTTTGTTGTTGGCAACAGCGAAAATCGGGCGTTTTGATGCTTTGTCTTATGAACTATAACTTTTTTTCTATCAAAGATTTTGAGCTCAAATATAGCTCATTGGAAAGCTAAGAAAGAGATCTTTTTATATATGCTATCAATAAATTTCAGATTTTAAAGAAATATTTATTTTTTCAAGGTCAAAGTTCACGACGAAAATGGCATTTTTTACTACTTTCGAACATTAAAAAACCCACGAAGGGTTCAAAGTAACAAGCCGGTTTTTTCATCATATATTCATAGTCGTGGTTACTTACAGTATAAAAAAAATTGGCTTGTTACTTCACCCCCTTTATGAGATATGCCTCCCCAAAGTTGTACATTTTTTAAAAAATCCAATTTTCATCGCTAAAAAAATGCATGTGGGGGGCAAGATAAAATTTTTTTTATATGTGGTATTTTAAGTACTTCTTACCAGCTTTCTAATAAAACAAAAGTTGATTTGTTATTCAAAGGCGTTTGGCAGATATAAGGGACTGAACTTTCAAAAAATTGCACAAAAACAACACGATTATTTTCATTTTTTAAATCTTTTTTTTTTTTAATGTAATTATATACTTTATTCTTTGCCTTAAATGCTAAAAAAAGACTAAGAAGAGCAATGAAGAAACATATTTAAAGTTTAATAAGATAATTTAATATTTTTAACACCTGGGAATATAGAGTACCACTAAACTTGTCTGATTTCTAAACATCTGATTGCTACCTACAACAGGACTGAGCATTTCTCAGCTTGTCCAGGTTTGTTCATACCATGTGGTTATCCTTGTTTTGGCTTGCTCTCACATGTTTATCTTAGTTGTCTTTCAAATTCTGAAAGAAGTAGGTTGTTGAGTTACTGTTTCTGCTGTAAAATCTTGTGAAGCTGATGTGATTTCTTTTCATTTCAAGTTCATTCATATTCACAGAATGTTTTGTTAAAGGTAAAAAGAAATTCTTTCGATTCCTTAAATATAAATTTAAATTTGTCTTTCTACAGTGTCTTTCTACATTTGTCTTTTCTTGTAAACAGTGAATAAGTTATGGATAACCCTAAATGCTCCATAGGAGTTTTTGAGAATGATGATTGTAATATTTTCAGTTACAGTAGGCAGTCTACTGTAAATAGTATTTCTGAGTACAGTGATGATGATAAAACTTTACTGCACCTGAGAACTAGGTGTAAAACTATTGAAACTGTTTGTACCTACCAGCAAGAAGTTCCATAAAGGTAGCAAAATTTGCCAAGAAATTTTTTTGCTTGGTAGGTACAAACAGTTTCAATAGTTTTACACCCAGTACTCAGGTGCAGTAAAGTTTTATCATTATCACTCTACTATCTACTCAGAAATACTATTTACAGTAGATCCCTACTGTAACTTAAAATATTACAATCATCATTCTCAAAAACTCCTATGGAGAATTTAGGGTTATCCATAACTTATTCACAGTTTGCATGTAGAAAGACAAATTTAAATTTATATTTAGGATTCTAAAGAATTTCTTCTCTTACCTTTAACAAAACATTCTGTGCATCACATCAGCTTCACAAGATTTTACATCAGAAACACTAGATCAACAAGCTACTTCTTTCAGAATTTGAAAGACAACTAAGGTACACATGTGAGAGCAAGATAGAACAAGGATGACAACATGGTATGAACAAACCTGGACAAGTTGAGAAATGCTCAGTCCTGTTGTAGGTAGCAATCAGATGTTTAAAAATCAGACAAGTTTAGTGGTATTCTATATTCCCAGGTGTTAAAAGTATTAAATTATCTTATTAAACTTTAAATATGTTTCTTCATTGCTCTTCTTAGTCTTTTTTTAGCATTTAAAGCAAAGAATAAGGTACATAATTACATTTAAATAAAAAAAAAACATTTAAAAAAATGAAAATAATCGTGTTGTTTTTGTGCAATTTTTTGAAAGTTCAGTCCCTTATATCTGCCAAACGCCTTTGAATAACAAAGCAACTTTTGTTTCATTAGAAAGCTGGTAAAAAGTACTTAAAGTACCACATATAAAAAAAATTTTATCTTGCCCCCCACATGCATTTTTTTAGCGATGAAAATTGGATTTTTTAAAAAATGTACAACTTTGGGGGGGCATATCTCATAAAGGGGGTGAAGTAACAAGCCAATTTTTTTTATACGGTAAGTAACCATGACTATGAATATATGATGAAAAAATCGGCTTGTTACTTTGAACCCTTCATGGGCTTTTTAATGTTCGAAAGTAGTAAAAAATGTTATTTTCGTTGTGAGCTTTGACCTTGAAAAAATAAATATTTTTTTAAAATCTGAACTTTATTGATAGCATATATAAAAAGATCGTTTTCTTAGCTTTCCAATGAGCTATATTTGAGCTCAAAATCTTTGATAGAAAAAAAGTTATAGTTCATAAGACAAAGCATCAAAACGCCCGATTTTCCCTGCTGCCAGCAACAAAAATGGCCTATATATCAAAGGGTAAATTTTTTAAAAATAAAATGAACACTGTTTTGAGCTCTGGGAAGTAAAAGGATTACACATGCAAATTTTCATCAAAATCAAAAATGGTGATGCAACAACTTTTTTGAAAATTTGTTGATTTAAAATGGAATGACCCAGAACTGACGGACTATACAGTTGCTATCACGGACGGAAATAAGGAATTTCTTTTGAATTGTCTGCACATGAAAGAAAATTGAAAACATTTATGCTTTGATAAAAACACATTTTCAATTTGAATATAAACGTTTTGCTTTAAACGCAAAAAACTAAAAATAACTCCAATTTTATTGACAAAACAAATGTATAAAATTTTCTTTAAATGCATATTTACTTAAAATATATAAGTTTTAACGTAAAAACAAGCCACACGGTTAAGACGAAAACAAAAAATATATGAAAACAAAGAAAAATCATGCACTGAATATGGATTAAATAAAAGTTTCTTTTAAACCTTCTGTTAACCATACTATAGTAAAAAATAATTTTAGAAAACACCGTCAGTGCTTTTTTTTTTTTTTTTTTTTCCATTTCTAAAAGGAATTTATATTTTAAGTACACCATATTACGTTTAAAATTACCAGCGTTTGATCAGACAAATAATGTCTAGGTATATTGATTCAAATTAAGTTTATATAAGTGTCTAATAAATAAGCTACTATTGTGCTACCGTGGTATTTATGTAGCAATGGGAAAACATAATATACTAATATCCTCTCAGAGTACTTGTTAAGCTCTGTAAAACAGAACAACTGCCACACCTTAGCTATTCACTAATGGATGTGCAACGAGTTTAAGTGCTTTAAATGAACTGAACAATGGTAGTTTTACAAAATAAGCTGAATAATCCTAGGTCTGAATTTATTGCTTTGTTCCGGCATAAATTCTCTCGCTTTGGAGTTTTATTTAATGGCTAGTGTTAACGAAGCAGGATTCCGAAACGTAGCCTCGCATAGTGCTTTTAATTTTGAAAATGCGTTCTAATTTAGTGTATAGTTAAAACAAGGACTGCGATTTATTCTTTTGTTTTGAAATTCCTTCGAGGAGACTAATGCCTTGCTTCTTTTTCAACTTAAGGGTCACATAATCTCAAATTTTGTTGTGCATTGCTGTTATGTTTGCGAAGTAATAATTAGCGAAAATAACAATGATAATAGTACATAAAATAACAGTAATAATAACATTAAGGATTTTTTTCATATTTATTGTAGCAGTATTAATAGTAGTAGTATTGCATTTGAGTTCTAAAATCGTCTGAGACGTACTACATAAATACAAGCACTAGCCAGTATTTTTCCCTCACACAATGTGTAAAAATATTGAGTAAGGTTGGCATTGTTAATGGGTGTAACGTTACATAACTTCTGGAGTAAGCTGTTCACACTGTTCAGTTTTTAAGAAAACTCTGACAGGAAAAAGAAAAAACAGCCAAAAGAAAAAAGTTCTGCCAAGTGTTTAAATTTTTTCCAGTAGCGATTATCTTATCATAAATTACTTTACTTCAAACGCGCCGTATACGGATCAGGATATTCTTCATGCTCACGACAATGGCCACAACACACTAGTTATTAATAAGATTATTAACATTATTGTTAGCATAATAGTATTAATAAGATTATTAACATTATTGTTAGCATAATAGTATCAATAAGATTATTAACATTATTGTTAGCGTAATAGTAAAAGCTCCTTAAAACTGGATCTTGGTACGTGCATTTCATGAGCTAATTTGAGAGTTGATTAACCCTTCACTGCACGGTGTGCCAGATCTGGCACAAACCAAATAAACCCTCATATATTCCTATGATTTTTAAATGCAGTTAAACTGAGCTTTGTGCCCCTTCTGGAACATTGCTATAAGAGTTTAGTGATTTTTATGCACTAGTTAGCTACACTAGTCTAGGTATTACAGTTCTTGCTTTTTTTAAAAAAAGGGTCTGCATTTCCGTTAGAAGTGTGCTTAGTCATTATTTCCTTTGTTCCAAAAATGTTTAAATACACTTAGTGGAAAGTTTGTTAATACCACTTATGACACAAAAACATTGTAGATTATTACACTTATCGGTATACAAAGCATATGCTATGTGCTTTGTGCCATATATAGAACAAACAATTAAAACATCATTTTTGGTGCACATTTTTAAGATTAATTTTTTTCTTCATTTTTCCTGAACTCAGGGTTATTTAAAAGGTAACAAATGATTTTTTTCATGAAAACATAAAAAATCGTGCAGTGAAGGGTTAAGACAGACGAATTTCAACAATGAACGAAAATCGAGAATTTATTTTAATACAAACTCCTAAGCACATATTTGTGCATCCATATAAACAAAAACTAGAAAATACTTATTATAATGCTGGAAGTTGTTGTAGACAATCCATTGTCTCCAGTAGACATCGGAAAGCAGCTAAATTCCATTTAAACTTTGTCTTCTTGATGATAGAACAAGCTGCTGGATTCATGGTAGTTATGATGATTTTAAAAACTCCGCAACGAAGAAGTACCAATTCACACGGGCAGGCATCATCAGACGAACTGCAACGCAGCGCACAGCAAAAACCACAGCAGCAGCAACCGACGCACCAGTCCACACGAGTTTTTATGTAGCTCAAGTTGCAAATTTGCATAAACTCTCGCCTGCAGAATTTACATACCACTTACACTAGACTTCAAAATAATTGCATTAGTGAATCAAAATAAAAAGGTATGTAAATGCTGTTAGAGTAATATTTGTTGAAACTTTATTTTTGTTTCCTAACCACAACCAGACCACCGGGGACAAACTCAAAAAAGTGCAATTTTTTTCGAGTTCTGGAGGGACAAGAACATAATGTTCGCTAACAAAAATAAAATAACATTAATAAAATTACTTGATTTGATGTTTTATGTTTATGATAGCAGCAGTAGTAGTAGTAGTAGTGCATTTGAGTTCTAAAGTCTGAGACATACTACATATATTCAAGCACTCGCCAGTATTATTTTCCCCTCACACAAAGTTTTTAAAAGATTGAGTAACGTTGGCATTGTTAATGGGTGTAACGTTACACAACTTCTGAAGTAAGCTGTTCACTTTTTAAGAGAACTCTAACTGTTGGAGGAAAAAGAAAAAAACAGCCCGTGTAAAGTTCCACCAAGAGTTTAAATTTTTTACAGTGGCGATTATCTTATCATAAATTACTTTACTTCAATGTCACCTCATACAGATTAACCCTGCACTGCATCGCGTTGTCAATTGGATACATGAACAATTTTTCTTCCTTATGAATAGCAGAATGCAGTCATAAGGCAACTCAATGCATAAAAAGCAAGTATTGGGTATCTTTAAAGGAATTACTACCATTTATCCTCAATACATGGTAGCACTGGTCTATTACATGCTCTTAAATGAATCCATATGGATAGCTTTTAAAATCACTTAAACTACCGAGGTTTGAAATTAATTTTGGCAATGATATATTTTTGTCTTTTAAAGAAGTGATATGAATAAAATAAACATAAATTTTTCGTTTAAGACATGTTTTTCATCAAAATAAATATTTGGGAAAAATCTAGGACATAATACACGTGTGTAGCTATTTGACAACATTACGCAGGAAGCATGCCGAGGACACTTCAATTCATCTCTGTAGTTCATGAAGAATTTGCTTTGTTTGTGTTTCACGCTAGCTTCTTTCTCTTTTTAGAAGTTATAAAATAATCATGCGGACCAAAAAGTGCTACTTTTGGTTGCTCTACCATCCTTTAGACCTCGCAATTATAAATGCTTAGTTGTTGTTTAACAGAGTGAAAAAACGAAAATTCAATACAGAAAAGCCTTTAAAACGTGAAGTTTTAATACAACGTTAAAAAAAAAAGCAGAAATACGCAGGGATACTGCAGATACGTGTTTCGGCGTTACAAGGAACGCCTTTATCAATGCAAAAATTGTGAGCTTATAGATGCACAGACATCCGACAAAAGCTGAAGCAATTTGCACAAAGCCAAAGCTATTTGCACAAATTTATTTATTTAATTCCTTTAAAACGTGTTTATTTTAGATTTCACTTAACACAAACTTTGTGCTTACACAGACAGGTAAAATCATTAATAATTTTAAAATTTAGTTTTAAAAGCTAAAAAATACGCTTTAACATTCGAATCCGCTGTGATCACTACTGATTTCCCTGTGATTTTCAAAAGTACTGAATATACGCTACATTTACATGCACTTACAATACATCAACATGTAATGTAGCTTAGCCTTTAGTATTAATAATAATATTAAATATACCACTTTATATTTGCAAAGAACGTAAATTTTATCTTTTATTCAGAGTTACATACATACGTACATAAAAAACCCACATGTGAAACCAATAAAAACGTATTAAAAAAAGAGGGAGACCATTGTGACCAGAGGAACTAGTTACAAACCAAAAAAAAAGAAAGCTTGCTCGAGAGAACCTCCAAAAGATATCAGATTTGACAAAATTGATCATCGGCCAGAACACAGTACAAATAAACAACAATGTAAAATGTCAAAATGTAAAGGATTTACACAATTCCTCTATTTAATTCCTCTATTTGCTTACAAAAAAATGTTTTCAATATTATCTTAAAACTATTTTTTTTCTGTTGAATGCAAGATGTAGCTATTTGGCAACAAAACTATGTTTAAGTGCAAAGTGGTGAAAATTAAGAGTTATTTTTTTTTTTTAATATTTTTCCATGTTTTCTTATTACATTGAAAAAAATATATTTTCTTTTCTGAGGAAAATAAAAAAAACATGCAGTGTAGGGTTATGATATTTTTCATGCTAACGACAATGACCACATTTACACTAGTTACTAATAAAATTATTAACATTATTAAATGAATAAAATTAATTTGTGGGAAAAAACAAAATCATTTTTCAATCTTTCGAACTACCCGCGTGAAAACTACACTCATGCTGTAACGTAGCTTATTACGATTTTGCCACTCTACATGATTCGAATGAAGTAATGTTTAAGTTACAGTTGAACTCGCTAAATGGAATAACCATTTTGCCGCAAAAAAGTATTCTAATAAGCGGGATATTTCATTATCCTGGATCAAAATAATACACTACATTGGTTTGATGCATTGAAAATGTATTACAATAAGCGATACATTCTTTTTACCGATATTCTAAAAAATGGGCTTGACTGCAGAGTTTTTAAAGTACTTGTGCAGCAATAATGCATTTCGAAAATATGAATAATGCCTGAAAGAAAATAAATACTCCTTTATAAAACTGGGAAGATAAGATGATTTTCTCCTTTGAAGATTTTTTTTTTTTTTTTTTTGTAATTTCAACTTCTCTTTCATGATTAAAGCTTGTTTTAAAACCAGGTTACATGTTACAAAATCCGTGAAGAGAATAATTAATAATCATGCAGCATGTGTGTACGTCAACGAAAATTTTATCAAAGAAATATTTCGGTAATGTGATTACGGAAACTTCAAAACAAAATACTCGAAGCCAAAGGAATATAGAAAATTAAATAAGAATAAATAATCTTCTTACTTTTGAATAATAAAATAATACGATTCGATCGTCATAAATATTGTGAAATTTTATTGAATTTCTGGAAAGAAAGGAGAAAGCGTAAACCAGTAATATTCCTTTCGTATTTAAAAATAACATTACGTCCGAAATGTTATTATTGTTATCTTCAATGTTGTTTACAGCTACGCCAGCGTAATGCAATTAGGTTTCAATAAGATTATTTGAAATAACACCAAAGGCACGTCTAGTTTGCTATTTTTCTAAACTTTCAAAAAGTGAAACTTTTGTAAGTTTAAAAATGCATTTTAAAGTACTGTATTTTTACATCAGAATTGAATTTTGAACTTTTAACCATATCGTTTACTAGAATTGTATATTTTATCGTAATGTATACAATCAGTTTCAAAAATACTTTTCTAAATATTAGTTGGAAGTCTAAATAAAGTTGGAAGTATATTTCCTTAAAATAAATTATCATAATTACCAATTTAAATGTAAATAAATAATTCGTAAATTGATGTTTAAAGTAAATCATTTTCTACTAAACCTTTTTGAACTCTAAATATTGAAGATATATGTTGCAGTAAGCGTAAATGAAATATGAACAGGTTTCGTTCTGCATAAATGTTTGTGTTTGAGCTAGGGATGCACCGATAAGCAAAATGGCCGATTACCGATTAATCGGCTGATGATAATAGGCCAATTTATCGGCAAAGCCGATTAGTGATCACGAAAATGATTTTTAATACTACTAATTTCTCCATCACTTTTTTTTCTTGCACAATTTTGATTTTAGAAATAATTATTAATTTATTTCTGAGTAACTTTATTTTTTGCTATTTTCTTAATTAAAATAATTTCAAAATTTTATCAAAATTGTTTGAGCTAATTTCCATATTAGTCTGTGGAGTTAGCGACAAAAACAGCCGAAATATTTCACTTCCGGATACCAGTGTGAAATTTGGTACAGAGCTTAGGTACATATATAAGAACAAAAAACCGCCGGGAGACACTTGATCAGGGGTCATGAACTCCCGTGATGACGTCATCAAGATGGCCGCTTTTACAGGTAATACGTTCGTTTAATTGCTTAAAACTCCATCATAGATTAAAATAATGCAAAACTCAAATGTATCATCTGAAAGCTCTTTAAAAGAGCTATTTAGAAATATTTAATTTTTCTTTCTGAGGTCAAGGGTCCACCTGTAATGACGTTATCAAAATGGCCACTTTTACAGGTAAATACGTTTGTTTAACTCCCCCTAAAACTCCATCATAGATTTAAATATTTCAAAACTCAACTATATCATTTGAAAGCGCTTTAAAAGATCTATTTATAAAGATTTAATTTTTCTTTCTGAGGTCAAGGGCTCACCTGTGATGACGTCATCAAAATGGCCGCTTTTACAAGTAAATACGTTCGTTTAACTGCTTAAAACTCCATCATAGATTAAAATATTGCAAAACTCAAATGTATCATCTGAAAGCTCTTTAAAAGAGCTATTTAGAAATATTTAATTTTTCTTTCTGAGGTCAAGGTCCCACCTGTACTGACGTCATCAAAATGGCCGCTTTAACAGGTAAATACGTTTGTTTAACTCCCCCTAAAACTCCATCATAGATTCAAATATTGCAAAACTCAAATATATCATCTAAAAGCTCTTTAAAAGAGCTATCTAGAAAGATTTAATTTTTCTTTCTAAGGTTAAGGGCCCACCTGTGATGACGTCATTTGAGGCCATTTTGATGACGTCATTACAGGTGGGACCTTGACCTCAGAAAGAAAAATTAAATCATTCTAAATAGCTCTTTTAAAGAGCTTTCAGATGATATATTTGAGTTTTGCAATAATTGAATCTATGATGGAGTTTTAGGGGGAGTTAAATAAACGTATTTACCTGTAAAAGCGGCCATTTTGATGACGTCATCACAGGTGGACCCTTAAAATTAGAAAGAAAAATTAAATCTTTCTAGATAGCTCTTTTAAAGAGCTTTTAGATGATATATTTGAGTTTTGCAATATTTGAATCTATGGTGGAGTTTTAGGGGGAGTTAAACAAACGTATTTACCTGTAAAAGCGGCCATTTTGATGACGTCATCACAGATGTTCCCTTGACCTTAGAAAGAAAAATTAAATCTTTCTAAATAGCTCTTTTAAAGAGCTTTTAGATGATATATTTGAGTTTTGTAATATTTGAATCTATGATGGAGTTTTAGGGGGAGTTAAACAAACGTATTTACCTGTAAAAGCGGTCATTTTGATGACGTCATTACAGGTGGGTCCTTGACCTTAGAAAAAAAAATTAAATTTTTCTAGATAGCTCTTTTAAAGAGCTTTCTGATGATATGTTTGAATTTTGCAATATTTGAATCTATGATGGAGTTTTAGGGGGAGTTAAACAAACGTATTTACCTGTAAAAGCGACCATTTTGATGACGTCATCACAGGGGGGGCCCTTGACCTTAGAAAGAAAAAATAAATCTTTCTAAATAGCTCTTTTAAAGATCTTTCAGATGATATATTTGAGTTTTGTAATATTTGAATCTATGATGGAGTTTTAGGGGGAGTTAAACAAACGTATTTACCTGTAAAAGCGGCCATTTTGATGACGTCATTACAGGTGGGCCCTTGACCTTAAAAAGAAAAATTAAATTTTTCTAGATAGCTCTTTTAAAGAGCTTTCAGATGATATGTTTGAGTTTTGCAATATTTGAATCAATGATGGAGTTTTAGGGGGAGTTAAACAAACGTATTTACCTGTAAAAGCTGCCATTTTGATGACGTCATCACAGGTGGGCCCTTGACCTTAGAAAGAAAAAATAAATCTTTCTAAATAGCTCTTTTAAAGAGTTTTCAGATGATGTATTTGAGTTCTGAAATATTTGAATCTATGATGGAGTTTTAAGCAGTTAAACGAACGTATTTACCTGCAAAAGCGACCATTTTGATGACGTCATCACAGGTGAACCCTTGACCTCAGAAAGAAAAATTATATCTTTATAAATAGATCTTTTAAAGCGCTTTCAGATGATATAGTTGAGTTTTGAAATATTTAAATATATGATGGAGTTTTAGGGGAAGTTAAACAAACGTATTTACCTGTAAAAGCGGCCATTTTTATGACGTCATTACAGGTGGGCCCTTGACCTCAGAAAGAAAAATTATTTTTTTCTAAATAGCTCTTTTAAAGGGCTTTCAGATGATATGTTTGAGTTTTGCAATATTTGAATCTATGATGGAGTTTTAAGGGGAGTTAAACAAACGTAGTTACCTGTAAAAGCGGCCATTTTGATGACGTCATCACAGGTGGGCCTTTGACCTTTGAAAGAAAAATTAATTTTTTTTTAAATAGCTCTTTTAAAGAGCTCTTTTAAAGAGCTTTCAGATGATATATTTGAGTTTTGCAATATTTGAATCTATGATGGAGTTTTAGGGGGAGTTAAACAAACGTATTTACCTGTAAAAGCGGCCATCTTGATGACGTCAGTACAGGTGAGAACTTGACCTCAGAAAGAAAAATTAAATGTTTCGTAATAGCTCTTTTAAAGAGCTTTCAGATGATATATTTGAGTTTTGCAATATTTCAATCTATGATGGAGTTTTAAGCAGTTAAACGAACGTATTTACCTGTAAAAGCGGCCATTTTGATGACGTCATCACGGAATGACCTTGACCTCCGATCAAGTGTCTCCCGGCGTTTTTTTGACCTCCTATGTGAATTTAAGCCCCACATAAAATTTCAGACTGGTATCCGGAAATGAAATATGTTTGCACTAACTCCACGGACTATATTATTGCTGATAAACTTATATTACTTGAACTAGATATGAACATTTTTTAAAAATAGGGAGAATGCTGTGGTGAGTAGGCTAATTTAGGAGCACTTTTAATGCTTTTTTTTGCCATTTAATCCAAGACTTTTATCCTGTGTTAAAATTATAAGGTTATCTAAAAGCACTGTGCTTAAGTAGAAAAATATCGACTCATTAAAAATGTTCCCACATTGCATTGTGTCATGTGCTTGTATAAAAGTAAATTTATTTACTGTTAACAGATCAATCTACCAGAGTTTTTCAGTGAAGGTACACTTAAAAAATGTGTTTAAAAAGTATTTTTTTTCGTCGATTAATTGGCTCAAATTTTGCCAATTATAAAAAATAGGCAAAGTGGTCGATTATGGCCGATTAATCGGTACTACCGATTTATCGGTGCATCTCTAGTTTGAACACTAAATACTGTGACTGACATGTAAATCTAAGCTCAGAGCAGTAATTTAAAATTTCTCAATAGTTTAATTCTTAAGTAATACTATTGCTGTTTTAAACCACAAAACGATACATGAGATAAGATTCTTTAAAAATTCATCTGGAACTTATATTTCTGAATTTAATAATCAACAAACAGAGATGACTTTAATAACTTATTATTTTTAAATAAATAACTACATCGTACGGTGCAATGATGTAGCACAGCAATAGCTGATTGCCTGCTGAGGAGAGGGGGAATACACTTCAGTTCTCTTTCCACTAATTTCGCGTTTTTATAGATGGCGGAAAGCGTCATACTATTATAGGATTTACTGTTATGTTAATGATTTTTTTAATGACTATAGAATGCGTAAAAGCATTATTTGCTACAGATTGTGCTATATTAAAAAAGCGTAAAATATCTGTTAAGGAGGTACAGAATGTACTTTGACCATTATTCTACTTTTATGCACATGATTATTTTAATGTACGAACTTCACATTGTAAATAGTGTCATACGAATCTTATATTTAATTGCTAAAAATAACGCAAAGTTTATTTTTAATGATGACCTTCGAACATCTGATTGCAATATTTTGAGTATTCGAAACTATAGGGTAGTTCGGGGGAAGTTTACGCGGATTTTTTCAATGATTTTTCTGATTTTTACGTTTAAATTTGGGAAATTTCAGACGTTATGGTCGGTATAAAGCAGTTAATAAGGTTGAAGGTAGTCCATTCTGTTTTTACCCTGTTTCAATTTTTAAACGATTAAAAAATGTTTAGGTCAATGTCAGTTGCCTGATATACACTGAAGTGACAAAAGTCATGGGATACCTCTTAATATCGTGTCGGCCCTCCTTTTGCCCGGCGAAGTGCAACAACTCGACGTGGCATGGACTCAACAAGTCGTTGGAAGTCTTCTGCAGGAATATTGAGCCATGCTGTCTCGATAGACGTCCATAATTGTGAAAGCGTTGATGGGGCAGGATTTTGGGCACGAACAGACCTCTCGATGGTGTCCCATAAATGCTCAATGGGATTCATGTCGGGCGATCTAGGTGGCCAAATCATTCGTTGGAATTGTCCAGAATTTTCTTCAAACCAATTGCGAACAGTTGTGGCCCGGTGACATGGCGCATTGTCATCCATAAAAATCCCATCGTTGTTTGGGTACATGAAGTCCATGAATGGCTGCAAGTGATCTCCAAGTAGCTGCACATAAGCATTTCCAGTCAATGTTCGGTCCAGTCGCACTAGAGGACCAAGTCCATGCCATGAAAAAACAGCCCACACCATTACGGAGCCACCACCAGCTTGAACAGTGCCTTGCTGACAGTTTGGGTCCATGGCTTCGTGGGGTCTGCGCCACACTCGAACCCTACCATCGGCTCTTACCAGCTGAAATCGTGACTCATCGGAGCAGGCCACGGTTTTCCATTCATCTAGGGACCAACCGATATGCTCACGTGCCCACGAGAGTCGCTGCAAGCGATGTCGTTCTGTCAGTAAAGGCACTCGAGTCGGTCTTCTGCTGGAATAGCCCAAGAAATCCAAATTTCTCCGCACAGTTCTAGCAGACACGTCCATTGTACGTCCCACATTGATTTCTACGGTGATTTGACGCAGTGTTGCTTGTCTGTTAGAATTTACGACTCTTTGCAGACGTCGCCGGTCTCGATCTTTAAGTGCAGGCGGTCGACCACTGCGCTGTCCATGGTGGGATGTTATGCCTGAAATTTCATACTCTCGGCACACTCTTGACACAGTGGATCTGGGAATGTTGAATTCTCTAACGATTTCCGAAATGGCATGACCCATGCGTCTAGCTCCAACTAACATTCCGCGTTCAAAGTCTGTTAATTTCACGTCGTGCGGTCATCATCACGTTAAAACCTCTTCACATGAATAACTTGAACAGAAATGAAAGCTCTGTAAAAGCACTGCGCATTTATACCTGTTCTCTGCGATGCTACTGCCATCTGAAAATTTGCATATTGCTATCCCATGACTTTTGTCACTTCAGTGTATATATATATATATATATATATATATATATATATATATATATATATATATATATATATATATATATATATATATATATATATATATAGCCATCTATGGCTATATATATATATGGCTATATATATATATATAGCCATCAATAAATCTATTTTGTTCTCGTTAAGAAAAAAGGGAAAAAAAGCTTTCTTTAATTCAATTTCGATCTTTCCTTGTCATTTGTTCGCCCAACTACTAGTTGGTGGTTTCTGTTGTAATTCAGAGCTATCGCAGCAGCTCTTAAAGAAAAAAAAATCAACAGTCCATTTTAAAACTACTTTTGTGGCTCTCACTGAGCAAAAAATCCAACAAAATTTTAAAAAAAAACGAAAAGAAGAACCCTTTCAACTGTCAACATTGCTTTCAATCGAGTCGGTGCTTTAATTTACAAACAAATAGCGGATTTGAAAGGGCCCATTCGAATACTTTTCTAACTCCATTCAATGTCTGAGTAATATTTCAGCATATTAGAATCCAAAGCAAGAAGCATTAATATTCAGAAGAAGAATGGAAATGCAAATCTACTTGGAAGATGTCACAGTAATTAAAGCGTGAGATTTAAACGAGATTTTCCAATGTCAAAATTTAAGCACTCAAATCCTGGTCATGTTCCAAGACATTAAAGAACAATGCGTTGCTAAAGTTCATTTGCAATTCAGAAGGGAAGGGAAAGCTTTTATCGCCATTTAAAAGCAGACTTTAGCGAATTAGATTGATTACCCCGAAAACGGTGTTCTAGTTATTCTGGTACCAAGTCAGAAAACGCAACTATCTTCTTTCTCTAAATCTCGGAATTATTTAAATCTTCTTAAATTTTACAATAAAGATGAATTGTTGCAGGCTAAATGTTGTTGCAGGTTGATTTATTATTCGCTATTAATTATTAGATGACTAAACCAATAAATGGTGATAAAAATGCTTTACTTAAGAATTATAGGTACACAATACTAAATAATAGCTGACCCACGCGAAGCCATTTTGTACTTGACCACAGTAACTCCCAAATTTGATATTTTTTAAAAGTTTTTTTTTTTTTTTGGTTGGTGTTATTTTTGGTTGATTTAAAAGAAAAATAAATTTCATGCCTCCCTGTTGTTATGAGGTATTGAATAGACAACCAAAGAACAGGCACCTGTAAGAAATATTACTCGATCTAAATTACCATACTAAAAAAAATATTTTATTTTTTGTATTAATGCACTAGAGTACAGCTGTGGTTTAAAATTCTACAATGAGTTAGACTGTATATGTAAGAAAAATTGGATCAAAAATAACTTTGAAAAAATTCAATCAAAAGCGATAAAACCCTCAGACCGATAAGCTTTAAAATGAAGAGTAAATCATCCAACTTGATAATTACATAGAAATAAGGAAGTATTCGCGTGGTAACAGAGAATCAGTGAAGAGAAATAATTTATACAATTGTATTACAACCTGATGCGGATTTTTTTTTGGAAAAAAATTGGAATATAAAATGAATAAAAAGACGTCAAAAAATAACCTCATATTCTGTGTTTTTTCTCAAAATGTTAACAAATTAGGATTGTTATGAGTTTACACAATCTCCTAAATAATGTTCTGTTTTGTGGTACTGCATCCCACCTAATGTTTTTTTCACTGACACAGCTAGAGCTTCAAACGCAACAAAAGGAACTTTGCTTGTCATTTAGATCAAATAAACAAGAACTGTAAATTGAAAGAAAAAAATTTCAAGTATTTGAAGAAATGTCAAATCGGTACTAATATTTTAATACTAGTATTGTATTTGGTACCAGTTTTATCTATGCAAAAATATATTTTAACACACATTTTAAATTTTGAGACTCAAATTGGCAGCTGTTACAAGAATAAAGGGACCTTTAATTCCGTTAGTTACATTTTTTTATACATAAAACAAAATTAGTCAGCATGAAAACATTTCTGAAACAATAAAAAAAAAAACCTTAATGCTTAACGGTTACTTTTGGCTGTTTGCATTACAATTAGCTAAATATTTAATGAATGTTAACAATTAGCTATAATGCCAGAAAAACGTCGGTACTTCCATGAAACAGAAATTTACTTCACTGAAAAATTAAATAAGCAAGAGGTAAACTCGATAATTTCCTAGACTTTTTTGTACAACATTAGGCAACAATTAATTTTTTTGTAGATTTTTCTTCTGGATAAATTTTGTTTCAGAAACTTCACAATGTAAAAAAATTTATTATTTTCAAATTCAATTACTGAACAAAAAGTATATACTTCAAACGAAACTGTCACTGAAATTAAGTTGATAACAAATTGATACAATTATATAAGCAAGAAAACAATAACAGGCTTTAACAAGGTAGGAGAAAAAAACTAAAGGGCTTGCTTGCTATTCAAAAAATGTTGTACGGCATTAAAAAGAATGTCGGAAAATCCAACCCCTTACTTACAAAAAGTGAACTTTTTTACCAACAAATATACCAGCAAAAGAAATATGGTTACGAAGAATTTAATTTATTTTTCCCCCTCACATTTTTTACATTGTTTTTTCAACTTCTATAGAGTAAGTGGAATTTGTGCGATAATTAGGAATTTTTTTCATTCAGCTTAATCATGCGTTTAGTTTCGGAATGTCTCCGAAAAAATCGCTTAAAAAATTAGGTAAGAACTCCACACACAAGGACTTTTTCTTAGCAGAAAAACTCAAAATGTGTCTCACCGTGATTTAATTGTTACGCTTTTTATTATTCAAAGGAAAAAATGGGAATTTGAATGCAATGCTAAGATTACAGAAAAGTGCATTGGATTTAACTCAAATCCCAAATTTCCCTCATTTCTTGACCACAATAACCGTTTTTTTTTTATTTTTTTTCTTACAGCAGGGCTTGAAAAATATTTGACATCCAAGAACATAGAAGACAAGGGCTTCCAATTCTTCTTTTTGCATTTAGTTACTTTCAACGCCAGATTTGAAGCTGATTATTTTTTAAGGAGCACATAAGACTAGTTTACTTTAAATACAAACTTTATTTGCACTATGTAAATTTGCAGCTATGCAAAAACAATTTATCAAGTGCCACATCAAGAATGGCTAATTGTAGCATAACATGAATGCCTCATAACAAACAAGTGATCAAATTCAAGGAGTCAAGTTTTCAAGTGTCTAAAAGACATGGCTTCTTTCTATTTAAGCAAAACGTCTACTTTCGGGGAATGCTGCCAAGCAAAAACTTCAAACGTTTAAATGCTTAACTAAAACGAGAAAATGTATGCAAATTCAAGGATTTAAAATTAAATATTCAACAGGGCTAAACCTTGTATACAATGAAACGAATAGTCTGTAATACCTACTTAATTCGAACACGCTTAAAACGAATTAACTCTAAGGCGAACTACATTTTCGATCCTCGCCTTATGGCCTGCAGTGTATTGTTTATTCGAATAAGACGAACAACGGTTAAGGCGAAGGGATTTTAAAGGTACCCTGGAGATAAAGAGCAAGTATAAACTGATCAAACAACAATTAAAACGTGTGTTTTCTAGAGAACAGTGTGTTGCTTAGAGACTCCGCAGATTGAAATGGGCCATCAAAAAGGGTTATTTGTTTATTTTTGTTTTAATTAACATTACAAAAATGTAAAAAGAAAGAACTTTTACGATCACAACATAAAATTTACAAGATTTAAATGAACTACAACTTGGTATTTCTTAAAAAAAAAGAAACAACAAAAAACACGTGCACGCATTGCCAGATAAAAAACTCAGTTAAATTATGAAACATTGTTCTCCAAGAACGGAGTATTTAAATTTTTCAAATACCATTTCTTTTTTATTTATTGGTCATTGAATGGAGACTTTCAAAATAGTTTTTGACATGTGTTAGACACAGCTAAATAAGGAAACCTATTTGACATAATTATTGCCGAGATATTTCATTTTAAATGATTTCACATTTTTTGCACAACAAACCATACAAAGAATTGAAGAATTTTAAATCATTGTTTAATGCCATGAACTTTATGAAAAGCGTGAACATTACCTCTAGGGTCATCTGGGGCAATTCCTGGTCAGCAAGTTTCTGGGGTAATTCCTGGTCACAGTCCTTTTTATGTCTTAATAATCCTTCAGCAAAATGAAAAAAATCACAGAGGTACTCTGAACTATCTTCATTGCAATTCATTACTTAATTATGAGTTGACTGTGTATTTAGTTTGAAAAAAAAATCTTTTTAAAATCGCTTGTTAAATTTCGTAAAACAAGATTGGCCTTAGTTTTGATACATTTATACAAAGATCGTGATCAAACTTAAACTTCTGAATATTTTTCTTTTTCGTTTTTTTGGTTGAATTAGGTACCATGTCAGTTACTGAAAAATAGTTTTGGATTTACTATTATTGTTTTGAATAATTTGCAGAAAGGCTCCAAATAATGCCCCTGGCTACTGGGGTAATTCTTGGTCAGTGGGGTAATTCCTGGTCAGTCCTTTTTTTAATATTTATGAATTATTATTTCACCTATTATTGACATATGTCATTGATTTAAACTATATGTAACTCTGTGAACCTTAACTGCAAAGTTAACTGTAACCGCAATGTAACATTCTTATCTGTTAATGATAAGTATACAATATACTGAATTTTTCTTTGTTAAATTTCATCCAATTATTTTATAAAATTTAATAATTATTCTTAATTATACTAAGAAAAATGCTTAATTGTAACTGCATTGTACTATTCACTTAACTGTTCACCTTAAGGCTACAGTGGAACAATAAAATTGATTTTTTTCAATTATTGATTTATATGGCTAAAACTTTGTGTGCTTGTATTATTGTATATTTACTACATCTAAAAGCATAAAAAACACAAATTAGTGCAAAAACAATGAATACTTTTTTTCAAATTTCAAATTCAAATATTGTTTTAACAAAATTTCAAAATGTTCCAGGCGTCGCAATTTTTTTTCAAACTTTGAATTTCCACTTAATTTCCAATCATTAGGCATGATTGCATAAAACAATGCATTACATGCAATGTTTTATGTGATAGTTTATAAAAGATGACTGAAAATAAAAATTTATATCATTTTTTCAACTGAAAATTTTTATTTTCAGCCATCTTTTATAAACTAGCTCATAAAACATTGCATATAATGCATTCTTTTGTGCCATCATGCCTAATGATTGGAAATTAAGTGGAAATTCAAAATTTGAATAAAAATTGCGACGCCTGGAACATTTTGAAATTTTGTTAAAAAGTATTTAAATTTGAAATTTGAGAAAAAGTATTCATTGTTTTTGTACTAATTTGTGTTTTTTATGCTTTTAGATGTCGAAAATATACAATAATATAAGCACACAAAGTTTTAGACATATAAATCAATAATTGAAAAAAAATCAATTTTATTTGTCCACTGTAGCCTTAACCTGTTCATAACAGACAGAAGCATGTGTTCAGTGTGTATGGTGCATGTGCACCATATTTTTTATGGACCTATTTATTTGGTAGGTGAAGATTCTTTCACAACAGATATACACCTCATATTCAAAATATTAGAATAATTGAGAAAAAGTGATAAGAAGGGAATAATTTCCCATTTATTTAGTTTTTATACTAAGTAATTGCAATTAACTTGCTTATAAATGGAATCTGGAATGCTTATATAATATTTTAACGTAAACAATATGTAAAATAACAATAAATGAGATATTGCAATGGACTTCTGAAAAAAATCAAAATATTAGAATAAAATTTACATTGGTTCAAAATATTAGAATATTTTATTTTATGCAAAATATTACCATATGAATATGAAGTAAATGGCAGTTAATATTTTGTAGCATCCCCTTTAGCTTTAACAACAGCGTTAAATCGATCTGGCATATTACAAATAAGTTGCTTACAAACATTTCGATCAATATTAACCCAAATAGACTTTATACGTGCCACTAACTCAGTTTTATTTGAAGGAGGACTTTCTCGGAGTTTTTTCTTCATTATATGCCACAAGTTTTCGATGGGATTAAAGTCTGGTGAGTTTGGTGGCGAAGGAAGTACCCTAATGTTGCCCTGACTGAACCAATTCTTAGTCGACACCGATGTATGAGGTGACGCTAAATCTTGTTGAACGATGAAATCATCTTCAATTAAATCTTCTGACGAAGGAATCATGTAATATTCCAATATTTCTTGATATATCTGAGAGTTAACCGTTTGGTAGACGAGGCATAACTTTCTAGGTCCTTTTACGCTCATGCAACCCCGAGATATCATACTAGCAGCAAATTTCACCGAGTGACATTCTTTATTAAATGCTTCTTGCTACATTCTCCAAATTCGAATACCTTGATGACCATATGAACCGTAAAGCATACTTTCGTCACTGAATAATATTTTTTTCCAATCTTCTTCGCTCCATAAACGTCTTGATTTACACCAATTCAATCTTGTACGTTTTTGTTTTACAATCATGAAAGGTTTTGTTTTTGGTACACGCGATTCAAAGTTAAATTTATGAAGACGTCTTAATGTTGTCGACAAAAAAACTTCAATTCCTCCATCTTTCCATTTTCGGTGCAGGAATCTCACACTTTTTAAACGTTTTTTTCTGAACAATACCTTTCAGTTTCTTCTCATCTCTAGCAGATATTTTTGGTTTTCGACCACCATTTTGGCGATTATTTTGAAAATTTCCATTTTTCAAATATTGTGTTAGTATGTTGCTAACGCTTGATTGCGAAAAGCATAAATAATTTGCAATATCACATTTATTTTGACCGTCCTGGTACAAATCCAATAAACGAAGTTCAATCGATTCAAGAATATCCTCACACTTCCCTCACACGACCAATTTCAAGACAAATATCAAACAAACTGCAAAGATATCTCTAATTTTAAATAAAATCGTCTGCATTTTATCAAGGATGCCACCCGTTTTTAACTGGTGATGATGATATAAGAATTAATGTGAAATATTCTAATATTTTGAACCACTTGAAAAAATATTCTAATATTTTGACGTTTCAAAATAATTTATTATATCTCTTCAAATATAATATTAATTTCCAGATAATAAATAAGTTTAATCAACAATAAGTCTTAAATAAAATCGTCGTTTGCATATTTGCATTTCAAGACATTGCATTACCAAACAATACTTTCAATTTGTGCAAAAAATTTCATTATTCTAATATTTTGAATATGAGGTGTAAAAGCTGTAGCTATTGCATACAAAGTGTAAAAAAAGTATTTTGGCTAAGTTTTATTAAGTAAAGCTATTATGTTGAAAACAATTGCATTCTTCCTTAAAAAAACTTAATACAGTGTTTAATTAGCTATATATATAAATAAATTCTTTATCTAATTAGTTTAATAACTTGTATTAATAATGTGCTTACAAAATGTACGTATTTTCATCAATCATGTGAGTGACCAATAATTGCCCCGTAAGTGGCCAGGAATTACCCCATCTCTGGGGTAATTCCTGGTCACTAATTAATGACAATTATTCAAGTTCATTATGTATTGTTGATAGCATGAATATTTTATTCGATGGACATCCCAATGTGCTTCCTCCATACCAAAATTTGTAACTCTAACTTAGATAGATTTTGTGATAATTGGATGTTAATGCTTTTTGACCAGGAATTACCCCAGGTGACCCTATCTGATGTATTTTAATTTTGAAGATTTTCACATTTTTTAAAAAAATATTATAGTTATTCACTAGTCACACATTCTTCTAGTCTTTGTAAGTTTTTTTGTGCAACCGTTTAGACGCCTATTACCGTTTAATTGCCTTGCTACAATTGAAAATTATTAATGCGGTTAGAAACAAGTATTTATAAAATGTTCATTGAAAATCAACTATTTAAAATTGCTTAATACGGCAGAATATCACTGTCTCTATTAGGAACTCTTCATATTTATTCAGAATATAAAATGAAGTTTAAAGAACTTTTATTGTCGCAAAATTTTTTAATCAAGAATCCTTATTAATAAAAGTATGTTGCCATTTTGTATGGTTTTTGAGCACATCTTCTGAAATAAATCTTAATTTATTTCTCATAATGTCTGAATAACTAATGATAATACAAAACTGTGCTCTGCCTTTAAAAAAAAAAAACAAAGTTTTAAGTGCCGGATTTTAATTCACAATGTAAAAACCAAAAAAATGAGAAGCATTAATATTCACAAACAAAATAGAAACTCTAATTTATTCCGAGGGATAATAATTGAACCGAAAGGTTTAAGTGAGATTTTCTGATGTCAAAACTTAAGCACTCAAGTTCCGATCATGTTTCAAGACATCAGAACACAATACTCTGCTAAAGTTCATTTGCAATTCAAAACGGAAGCAAGGGCTCTTATTGCCATCTTAAAAGCAAGCGTGGACAAACTAGATTGATAACCTCAATCAGAGGGCCAAGCTATTTTGCGTTTCAATATGGGAGCGCTAATCCTAGCTTTCCAGAGAAAAATCAATTAAAGCCAACAAATTTATTCCGGAATGAAAAATGGACACAAATATTTTGCATTGGATTTGTGCTTGGTACTTGGCCAGAAAACTCATGAATAATGTGCATATTTCTTTCTTTTTTTTTGGCAATTAAATTTTATATTCAGTCGGTAAATAGCTTAGCTTTTGCTTTCATTTTTCCAGTTAAACAATACTGTAATTTGTGGGCCCACGCTGGTTTGGTAAATTAAGTTTATCTACTTATGTTTGAAGGTAATCTTAGCTATAATAAGAGGATTTATACTTCCAGTTCGGTTACTAACTATTCCTTGCCAATGAGTTCCTGATAAGGAGAAAACTGCAGTCTCATGACGCCATGACCGAGCTGTAGGTATCTTTGCTAATAATCTAATTTCACATTGGAGAATCCTTACATGGATATTTTATTTGTGAATGTAAATGTGTGATAATGTAATGTAAGCCTAGGGTGAAACTTTTCTTGGTCTGAATAAGAATTATTCTTGGACTATTATCTTTTGTCGGATGTCTGTGCATATCATAAGCTCACAATTTTTTTTTTTTTTGCATTGAAAAAGGCGTTCCTTGTAACGCCGAAACACGTGTCTGCAGTATCTCTGCTTATTTGTGCATTCTTTACAGTGTAATTTTCTTTGAAAGAATTATTTGTTTGCTTTTTATTTTATCAATCCTAAATATCCAGTTATATTTCTAACTGTCGAATTCTTGAAAGAAAAACTTTTGCATTGTTTTGCTATAGAATTGTTAACATGTAAACTGGCTATCAGTTAATGATTTGAGTAATGCACATATGCATTAAGATTTTTCCAGCAGCTATCTAAAATGCTTTTTTTCAGGAAACTTTGAGGGGAAAAAATCTTTCCTCTTTTTAAGTTGCGGCATATGAATAACGACAAAACTTATTTCCTAGTTCTACGTGCATGAAGCATTTTTCAAGATTTTAAAACCCAATCAGTGTTCTGCTTAAGGTGCAATTGTTCATACCGTGAAAGAAGAAAGTAATGTTTTGAGTTAAATGTGATCAAAAAACCACAAATTTTGAAAATTTGAAAAATATCAGTCTTTTTCTCTTCAAAGCAATGAAATATTCAACAATTTTTTACCACCTATTATCTTTATAGTATAAATTTTCAGTATACGATTTAAAAAAAAAATCGGGGGCTGCTTTTTTGGCGAAATAACGCAGTTTCAAGTCGAGCAAAAGTGGACTAAGAACTATACTTCGTGGTAGCTCTACTAAAGAAATCAACAACCCCCAACGCAAATCACTATAGAATCCTAATAATCGGACACTATACAATCAATAAATGTAAACATAACCTTACGGTGGTGTTTCTGTAAAAACCCACAGCGTACTAAAATACATCTTTAAGTCGTTGTAACAAAAAAGCGCTGCAAAACCTCAATGTTTGGGAATTTTTACCGAGCAAACAAAATTTTTTGGGAGGCTAAATACTTCAGAATGTTCGCTTCTCATGACCTTCTTTCACATTTAAAAAAATAAGAAAAATCAAAAAATATCACTGCCAAAATTTCCCTTTTGTCTGATTTTCAAAATAATGACTCTTCTATTGAGAAAAAAATAATAAAATACCAAATGACGAAAATTTACATTTGACTTGAAATTGACTTAAAGGTTAACGTTTGTGAACAGTATTTTTCTTCCAAATACTGTCTTTAATGCTTGCTGTAATTTAAGATAGTCCTCTCGTAACTCTAACCTCTAAACGTTAACTGGAGGTATGTTCATTTACGAGTCGGTCTACCCTATCTAACAAAATAGAATCGCCCTATTATGCCTTGAGATAAATCGCGCAAAACATTAGAATGTGATAAGCACAAACTACCTACTTGTGTTTAAATAATATATATGGAGAAGCTAAATATCTGAATAGAAATTATTTATTAAAAGTATAATACGCAATATTAAATGAAATACCTTAAAAGACATTCTTCTAATTGAGATATTAGGTATGGAGCGTAATCAAACATACCTCTTAAAACCTTCATCCTTCGAACGCACATCTATCATCAGTAGATTGCAATTCGAATATTTGAACATTTAAAATTA
The DNA here is from genome assembly GCA_038373865.1 of Uloborus plumipes. Classification (NCBI taxonomy): domain Eukaryota; kingdom Metazoa; phylum Arthropoda; class Arachnida; order Araneae; family Uloboridae; genus Uloborus; species Uloborus plumipes. Next base: position 32,518 of record JAXGGA010007812.1, on the reverse strand, counting down.
CTCTCTTGGGTGCTAATGTGAAACATCGATACATCATACAATAGTTTCCGCACCATTCGGCATTGTATTTACAGCTTTAGCAACGAAATAAACTTGAGTTATAGCTACAGGAAATCGGTTCTAATAATGGTACAAACGCGCTCTGATCACTAAAGTTAGGTTTAATGCTATACATGAAATCTGGAAATAACACCATAAATTCAAGGCTGATATAATTCGAAGATATCTATGAATCCGAAATTACGTGTTAAGCGTTGTAAGTGTGTGCGCAGGTGTAAAACTTTTACTTAATCGTCATTCAAATAGAAATTTGTAATAATTCGCGTATTATGGAATCATGGAATACTTTATGAATTTTAACTATCATAAGTCCAATATTGTGATTTGCAACTCAATTAATCACTTTGTTTTTGTTTATTAGATAATTTAGATGTAACCTTGAGTGAAAGGTTGTTTCTAAAAACATTACAAAATAAAACTTAAGTGAATTTTGGGAATGTCCTTCAATGTTAACAGGTGTTTCTTCAAAATATTTTGAGTCAAGAGAGATGGATGTACAAAATGGAAATTCATAGCTATAATAAGATTCGATAAACCTCTAAGTCCTTCCAATTTCTTCAGAAAATATTAACAACATACCTGTTTCAGGAAAATGTTTATATTTCAACAGCACTTTTACATTATCTATACATACATATACTTTTCTCTTATGTCCAACTTTGTACAAAAAATATCGTTTTTTAATCATTGCCCAATAGTTCAAAAAGTTTGGCGTTCGATAACAAAGCATTCGAATCCAGAAAGTTTGGCCACACTGCAAATTGCAAAAAACGCGGCCGAAAAGCTTGTTGCATGTGCAAGTGCATTCCTAATTAACAGCTGCTTTCTCAAATTCGACCAATTTTCTGTCCACATTAGACGGAGTTTTTGGAATTCTACTGTATTAAAAAGGGAAAAGATTACTTAATTGTTAAATCAGATCTAACTAGTTTTCTGACTTGTAACGTGTAAACTTTTTCTTTACAATTAGTCGTCAAACAAATGTTGTTTTTACAGTATATTGCTTAAGTTTTTTTTTTTTTTTTTTCTATGATAATATGTTTTAATTTTATCTTCAACATTCAAATTTATTTTTTTTAAATTAGTTGGTAAACACTTCAATGTATAAAAATGAGCTTAAAACTTTATTTTTAAAAATGCGTAAAAAAAGAAAAAAGGTCCTTATGGTACTTCTTTGGCTTTGAAGTCAATTTTGGGGTTATAAATAGGCAAGCAAATTTCGATTTAAAGCCGCAACAATGAATTATAACCTAACTTTACAATTTATCAAATCTCAAGCCTTTAAAATATTTTCATGTTTTAGTTATACTTCAGCATAAAACCACACAAGTATAAGTAATATTTTTATCAAATCAAAATCAGATGAAACTCAAAGGTATAACGGGCCATTATTTTCCTATTTGTTGACTCGGAGCAAATATCTTGGGGGATGATAAATGATGAATAGAAGTTTAGATGTTATTTCAGATTTTGACCTAACAAGGCAAAGCATTCGATTCGATACCTTAAGTTGTTGGTTAATATGGTTCTTTTCCTGAAATAGAAAAGATCATTTCTACGTGATGTATTTTTTATTTTGTATTTATTTCTTTTATTGTTACTACTTCTGACAGAAAATAAAATTTCTTTTGATAAGAGCAGAAATTCTTTAGCAGCATACATCTTAAGAAAAGATAGTTGGATTTTTTTAATCCCGTAATATCGATACATACACATAGTACTTTAGTAAGTTGGTCTCGCTGTAATTACATCATTTATTCATTAAAGATCATTCGAGGTACGAAATTAAAAGTTACTTTCGAACTTTTTAAGCATTTTTATTGCAAGAGTTAAATAATTATTAAACTTTCTAGTATATATTTTTAATGGGGTTTACTCTTTATTTACTTCTCACTTGATGTTCTTGGAAAAATACATCGAAATAGAGAAAAGTCTAGTTTCCCTATTAATGTTTCTAGTTTCTAAAAAAACTTGAATGCAAGCTATTTTTTAAAAAAATGTAAACTTAAGTATAATTTCAGGAAATAAGTTATTGAACTGCTGGGTGTGGCAAGTAACTTCCTTATTTCAAAACGCAATAAAACCTATTTTCTGAAGCCATTTATTTATTTATTTATTTATTTATTTTGATGAAGGTACATATTTAAAGATTCCTTACACATAGTTTTTCAATCACATTAAATAGATGGCTCTCTCCATTGCCCATACTATGAAATAGTTAGTACTTTTTTCTCACGATTTGATGAATTTGACAATTTTGGTGAATTGAGACAACTGACTTTTGGTTCCAACAGAACGGGGAACCGCTAAAATTTCAATTGCATCATGAGTTGCTCCTTTGCCAAATCACCTTATCTCAGTAATGGGCATATCACACGTAGCGAAATTATTTCAACTTTGCTACAATTTAGATGCGCGTCAACCACGATTGCGCAATTCCGACCGGAAAATCCCCATGTACATTGCTTTTCAGAGTCCAACGTATTCGCTTCAACTTTTTTCCTTCTGCCCAAAAAAGTTGCATGGACTTCAATTTTCTGGCACAATCAGATAATTAGGAGGCAGTTATCCTTTGGACTGATGACGTGGACGTCAAAAAGCAGTGTAGTCGTCCTTAACGATATCGACGTCCACGCGAAGACATCATATAGCATGTATGAAAACATGAGAATAACTCCAGGAGAGTTATTAATAACATATTTTTACTTAACAAACTTATAAAATCTTTATTTCATAGAAACTTTCTCGTTAGCATTGTTTTTCTAGCTGATTCAACTCTCTCTTTCTCTTTAAGAGCCTGGCAACCCTGATGGACTCTTTGCAAAGTTGAATCGATTTCGCTACGTGTGATATGCGTTTTAGGGGCGATTTGGAGTGCCTCACCTGCTTTTCTGGATTATGATCCTTGCGATTTCTTGTGAAGTATTTCAGAATCTCTTGCTGTGACAACCTTACAAGGATTGAAGGTTGACATTAGAGGAGAAATTGCCAACGACCCTCTTCTATGCTAGAAGGAGTCATAAAAAATGCCTAAAATAGGCATATTTAGTACATTGAAAATGGGGACGTAAACTACCTGATGGAATATTCAAAACTATGTAAAGCAAAACTTTATACATGTACCTATATTTTTATACAAAAAAAGCTTTTTGAATCATACGGTTGAATTGCATTTTGAAATAAAAAAAATATTTTTACACACCCGGTATTTTATAATATTCAAATTGAAATTGAAGGGGCAAGTGGATGAAGGTGATAGTTGACAGTTTTTGAAAAATTTACTTTAAAAAAAATAACACAACATTTTTTAAAAGTTTTTTCTAGAAATTAAAAAAAAAATGTCACGTATCACCTTTATCCACTTGCCCCTTTAAATAATCTCGTTTTCGTACTCGCCCTTATTTTTTCATGGGATTTTATAATAATGAAAACATATCTTTACACGGTAGAGAATGACTTTTATGGTTATGAATCTATCCATTGCCACAGTCATCATTAATATGGCTGAGTGTTGAGAGAAAAAAAAATCCTTTCGCCATGTTATGTAGCCATAAAAACTAACTTCAGAGATGCCTTCCTCTTTCAATGAGAAAGTTACCCCTTTTTGACCTTTGAAATTGTAGATCACCTATGCATCGCAATCGACAATATTCGAAAAAGGAGGTTTAATACAAATACCAACAACCTTAGTTGACCCTTTCAGATTGATATGATTGCTAAGACTGTTTTATTCTCAAATGACGAAGTACTATGTATAGAATACTTCAGAAAAATAATTTTAACTCTGTAAGCCAAAACAGAACATTTAAGGATCATTACAATTTATAACCTTCCGACACGTTTATCCGATGAAGAATGTTTTTATTTGCTGTTGATGTTAACCGTAATTAGTGAACCGACATCCTTTAAAGAGAATGAAGAATTGTAAACAAACAAGTTTATGCCACGTATTGTTAGGACTGCAGAAGAAAACGAAGCATACTTGAACACTGCCTTGTTTGATGCATCAAGTGCTGCTCAACCTCAGTAAGTACTTACGTCTTTTGGATTCGTGTTGACTAGGTGATTACGGGTGAATTAAGCAGGGCTGCGGAGTCGGGTTCTTATTGAGTTTGGACCAAAAGAGTCGGAGTCGCTGAAAAACATGTCGACTCCGATTTGGATGAAATTTTATGGAGGGGAAAACATATCTTTGAAACTAACAGATACAAATTTTCATCCTCCAATATCCAAATCCTAAGCATCTAGGATCATTAAAAAGGGCTTTAAAATGGCGGGTCTGCTTTGTGAAATGAATTGCTATGTTTGGGCTTATGCAAGTGAATAAAAGATATTTGCAGCAAAAATGCAATATGTTAAAATAAAGCCGGGCCATTTAACAAGAAAACGATTAGTTTTGTACGGAGTCAAATGACAAGAGCAGACTTGTCTTCTGCTCTGCAGAAAATTGACTTTTTGGGAAGCCACAGTGACCTCCGAGAATTGAGGTAAATCTGATGAAATTACCTGCGAGAATTCTTGAGAAAATTGAACTTTTTGAGAGGTCACAATGACCTCCCATGACCTCCAACTAGGATAACCAGCTTGCTATCTCCCCCCCCCCCCCCAAAGTGAGTCCTGGCTATGACCATGAATAAAAATGAAACTTTTAAAAGTGGACTTAATATTTCGGCCTTTGGGGTTCAGCCAGGGTTTTTCCCTCTTCACATTTGGGTTTAAAAAAAAAACAGGAGTCAGGAGTCGGAGTCGGAAGTTTAAAAATCCCGGAGTCTGAGTCGGACATTTTTCCTCCTACTCCGCAGCCCTGGAATCCAGAAGGCCTTCGATATTTGTGCGCAGACTACTTAAAGGAAGATCTTACATAATTTTTGTGCAACTTTCAAACTGGAAAATCCAGAAATTTATACCAAACATTCACCAGACATTAATTCACGCCGAGAGTGCATTATTAGGCATTGATTTTTAATGTATGTAGCAATCAATAACAAAATATTGTTATTGAAAGGTTGTGACCTACCTATCAAACCACAATCAACAAAAATATCAATCTTATAATGTTAAATTAAAACGAGAAAAGGACTTTGATTTCGATGTATTTACATTTCTTCAAACAAATGTTCTAAAAAGTCTTCCAGAACAACTTACAACATGTAAGAAAAAATATGCATATAATTATGCAGGGCTCACGCAAAGGAATTTGAATGAGACGTGCTTTCATTCAGAACAATCTTCTGGTTTATTCTCGTAAGCACCTAACGAAAAAGCAAAAGCTATTATATGTCCAACGGCAACTGACAGAATTGAAGCACAATCCCTTTCTTTTGCTGAATGGACCTGAGACGCATGTTGCGTATAGCTAGTAATAAAAAAATGTTTCCAGAATTGTAGAAACAGTAATAAAATAATTAATGCTATTGTCAAAAAACTAGAAAGAAGCAATCGGGGTGGAAAATATTTGACTGAATCATTGATGCAGAAATAACAGAAAACATTGCCATATCTCCTAAATAAAGCAAAACATTACTTGCATAATACAAAAAAAAAGTTCAAAAATAAGATTCCCTACCACAAAAAAATTCCCTTAATTCAGTTTTGCGTATAATTTCTTTCGAATAAGAATTACCCATGATAATTTCGACAATTTAAATCTATCGCAAAAAATCAATTTTTAATTTTGCTTACATTTTCTTTGTTTTTGACAATTTTATTTAACATTAAATCGTGTCAGATGTGCCGTTTTAGTTACATTTGCTATCTCAAAATCAGGGACCGTTATCTATAGTAACTACATATAATAACAGCATTTGCAATAAAATTGCGAATGCTGAATTCTGTACCTTCTAATTTAAATTAACGTATCAAAATTGTTTAGATGCTTAATTTCAATCATAAAAAACTTCATAATAAAAAAACATTTAACATTATTTGTGGTTATTTACAACTAATATTATTTTTTTTTCCTCTTTTTTTTCTGGTTGAAGATATCCAATAATGATGTCACTTTTTTTCCATTTTTTTCTCACTTCACTGTACCCCTTCCCCTGTCCCGTCATTAGAGGGGTCAGGGGGGGGGGTCAATTGCTCCCCCCCTAACTTTGAGAAATCAATGTATTTATATATAAGTGAGCGTGGTTTTTACGTTTTCCAATGAAATTACATTATGTTTGGACCCTTTGCCCCCCTCCCCCCCCCGGAAAAACTTGAAATGACGGCCCTGCCCCTGTCACTATTTTTCCTAAACATATTCTAAAAAAATGCTTGATGTCACACTTCTTGTTCCCCCCTTCTCCCCACGTGTCACATATTTTTGAGAATCCCCTCCCCTCCTTAAAACATAACATCATTTATGTAACCAACACTAGCACATTGTGTATTGCTATGATTCTCCGGAATGCAGTTTTCAAATTTATAGCTTGCATTTGTTTTCAATACCTCTCTTAATCTCTCATTCGATTTTCATCGGATAGATTTTAGCTAGTTAGTCTTTGGCTTAAAACAGAATGGAGGTTTTGATTAATGATTTAATTAACATACAAATGTTAACGTTTGTAATTAATTATTTACTCTGCACTTTTTAATGTTGAAAGTTTTCAGAGCTTGGTTCTGCCTGCCGCATACGTTAAAGTTAACTATTCCTCTGAAAGTTCACTTGTAAGGATTATAAAGATTAAGAAATACACTTAGAGCATCTAATGGCTTGCAGTGTATTGTTGATTCTCAAGGGGAAGAGAAAGAAAGGAAGAACTATGTGGAAAGCTTCGAGCCTTGATGATCTTTGAGACGGCATGAACATTTCGGATGAATTGAATTAACTAGTACTAGAAAACCATGCATGTTTGGTTTCAAGATATAGTTAGACCGTAATACTAATTAAGCTTTACGGAATTCACCGAAAAATCGCTCCGTTACAGTGCTTGTATAGGTAGTTTTAAATCACCAGAGAGCCAAGATTTAGTACACTAATCTTGAATCATTTAATTAATTTCACCCCATTTTCCCTCTGGGACTTTTAATAGTAAGTCAGGTTAGAAAATAATTCCATTTGCTGTCAAAGCAGGTAGAAATGGAGTTCATTTATTATTTCTTTTAAATTATAGTTTCTGTATGATATAGTTATTTTTAATATCCATCTTGATATAGTTAAGTGCAAATATTGATGGTAAAAAGAAAACGTTACTTTCGTTTGAAGTTATATATCTAAGGCAAAATTAAACTTATTTACTTGAAGCTTGAAAAACATTGAAAATTCCAAGATTTTTTACACTGAGATAAAAACTTTCATACTTCAAGTGTTCAATTATAAAAAATTTAGAACCACAATGATAATTAACAGTCGTTAATTAATCGCTTTTGCAAAAGTAATGTATAAAACTATTCCAAGAATTTGTCAAGGTTCATAAGGTATTTACAGAAACAACCTTATTGCATGTCTGCCTAACCCAACTAGTACAACACTAGAATACTTAGGCACTTAGGTACATTACAGTAAAATACTAGCACAGGGATATCTATCTTTAAGCTGAAGGAGCTCCTTTTGGGTCAAATTGGTCCAATACAGCCGGTTCTATGCAAGATATTAAGACAGTGCACCAGAAAAAAACCCAAAAAAATCTATCTGATAAAATACATTGCTAATTAATTGTGACCACAAAATAAGAGATTATTCTAAAGATTTTAGTAAGAACTAGGACCGACTTGATATGATACATTTTAAATGTACCAAATCGTTGTAATGCATTATTTTGATCCCGGATAAATGAATATCCTGCTAATTAGCTTAATATTTTTTCGTGGCGAATTGGCTATCCCATTAAGCGGGCTCAACTGTATGTAAAATAACAAGTTTTTCATTTGGTCAATTATTTTCTTCGTTGCAGGTATATGAAATATTTCAACTGCTTTTAAATACTTTGACTAGGAAATGTCAGGGCTGGTTTAAACGAATAAAGATAAACTTGGGTAAATTCGTTTATTTTATAAAAATAACTAAACAAAATAAAATAAAAAATAAATCACATTGTAAACATAAAAAACATTTGTCATATTTACATTATTATAGTCAGCATAAATATTTAAAAGCTTAAATATAAATATAAATATACACCATGCATTAGGGTGATTCAGAAATGTATGGAAAAAAATAAACTTTGTATTTTTGTGCGTCTTACCCTCTTATTTTGTGCCACTATATAAACTGATTATTTGTGCAAAATTTTGGCAAAATATATTAATATTTAGAGGTCGCTCAAACGCCTTGAAATTTCGTGATATTGACAAAAACGTGATCGTAAATGATATCTATAGAAAAAAAGCAGCCTTTGTATTTTTGTGCGTCTTACCCTCTTATTTTGTGCCACTATATACACTGATTATTTGTGCAAAATTTTGGCAAAATATATTAATATTTAGAGGTCACTCAAACGCCTTGAAATTTCGTGATATTGACAAAAACGTGATCGTAAATGATATCTATAGAAAAAAGTAGCCTTTGTATTTTTATTCATCTTACCGTCTTATTTAGGCCCTTTATATACACTGAATTATTCGCCCAAAATTACAGTAAACTATATTTACATTTAGGAGTACTTCAAATTTTGTGATAGTGGCACAAATGCGAACGTAAATAATAATAACAGTAAAGTTACTTTATTGCTTTTTTATATCTCCAAAGAAAAAAAGCGTGCAATCACAAAATGAACTATATATCTGAAAAACCAATGAAATGCAGAAAAGTATGAAAACTAATCAAATACGGAAAAAATATTAAAAACAAATTTAAATACATTAAATATATAGTAACTCGCTCATTAATTCTTGCAATACTTTTTAAGGTTATTTTCTGCAACTTTGAAACCTTTTCTGTGTTCCTGTACCACTTGAAGAAGACACTGTCTTTGTTTTTCGTCGTTAGTGATAGTCTTAACAAATGCTTCAATAAGGGCCGTGCCATGCTCCGTATTGTTGTTTACTTTCCTCAGTTTCTCTGGTAGTATAAAGCCTTGTTGGTAGTTATCTTAAAGATTCGAATACTCAGGATCAAACAGCTGATATATTTTGAGTTTCTTCTAAATATGAATAAGGACGCTAAAAATATTCCAAATCATTTCTTAGTGCTTGCACAAAAAGGGTTGCTGGGAACTCAGCTCTTAGATATTCTTCCCATTAACGATAAGAATGTGAAAGAAATCACATTCATATGTTACGAATACCTTTTGTTTGTCCAGCTGCAAGTTTGAACTGGTTGGGAAATATCCATAACTTGAAGCCATAAAGAATTTTTAACACAGATATAACACGAGGAACCACTCCTGGGACACGAAAACATACACCAAGAGAAGGTGCTCTGCTCAAGAAAATCGCACTAAGCTCTAGTATCTTCCTTGGACACTTCTTTTACATGGGTCATCAGAAGTTAACTTTGCGCAATTTCCATTACTAGTTGCACGTTGCTCTGAATGTGCTACCAACTCCTCAACCTCATCGTTCCTCACTCCAGGTTTAAAATTAGAATGTTTTATTCTGGACTATGATTGCTAAAACCGCTTAAAAAGCAGTATTTTAGATCCAATGGCAGTGAATGGTTCCACGCAATTGCGTGAACATCGCATCTGACATTGCACGCAATCAAACACCCCAATTCTACCTATTTCTTGGTTTATCGGTTACAATACAGAGAGACCAAGAGTAGGATAGATTTCGGTTGTAATACCACAGAAAACACAATGTCTAAAATATAATGGCGGAAAGCACAATATAAAAGTTGCTTCCCTAGCTTTTTTTCCCAAGTTCAAACATGCTCCAACTTTAGTACCGGCAATGCATGTCGTATTGAAACACATACCACGTACGAGCTCAGTAAGTTCCCATTTATCTAACTGGTTATCGTACAGCAGTATTTTCCGTAGCAATTCCAATACCTGACTAACTTACTAGAACCCAGAAGTAAATCATCAATGCTTGTGATCCTGATACTAATACTGGTATGAAACCCGCCGATCATCCTTCATTTTCCCAATATATTTTGCATAAGTGTTTCGTTTCAGTGAACTATCAAAGGAAGTCCTAGATTTAAACGACTTTTGTGAGTTAACGGCCAATTCAGAGCAAATAGTTTGCATTTACCGTTTTATGGACGTTGTCAAATCCTCTCCGTTTTGTACTGTGGCAGCTACTATCAAAGTGGCTTTCTGTCACTTATACTGGGCCCTGTCTAGAGTGGATGCTAGGTGTTTTAGCCAAATAAACTCATACACTTCAAACAACCGAAAAGAAAACAGAAACCACAGCCCGAGCTTGCTGCTGCATTTTCTACCCAAACTCAGGTAAGAGATAATGCAGCTTTGGAGCGGGGGGGGGGGGGTAATCGTTACAACTCACTTTGAGCTATTATTTTATTGACCAATTACTTAGTAGAGTAAACTAGCGTTTTAAGTTATTCCATTTTATATGAAGAATAATATTATTTCAGGTAATGAAGCTATATACTCCAACTCTCGAAATTGCTAATTTTCAACAGAATTCGATCGCGTTGAGCGACCTCTAAATATTATTCAATTGAGCTAAAATTTTACATACATCACATTCACGAATAGTGTAAAAAAACTGCGGGGTAAGACCAGAGAAATTCAAAAAAAAATTTTTTTGAATCACCCCCCTAACCATGCATATATTTATCTGCAAATAAACTTGTAACACACAACTGATCATAAAAGAAAGGGGGAAGTGAAGATGGGCTAAGCTGAAGCAAAATCACATATTAGATAAAAAGCTGCACAGTTCCACCGAACATTTTATTTTCATTGCGTTTTATGTTCCAATATTTCTTGTTGAAAATTCTTGAAACTGTAATATGGCTTGCATAATATACTAGTTTGTTATTTCTTTGAAAAAATAAAGCATTTTTAAAGTAGGTGAAGCGTATATTTTAACATTTATAATTAGTGTTGTTTAAAATTAAGTATCTTTTTATAATATTGTTTAAAAGCTGTTTTTACTTCTTTTTTCTGCATTAATTTTACCTATTCAGTTGTGAAGTTTTGTTCTGAAAATACTTTTTTGTAAGATTATGTTCTGAGTTTTCCTACGCATTGAGAATTAAACTCTTGATTTTAGAAAGATTCCTCGTGAAAACATTAATAAATAGAAATACAGTGAAATACTGTAATGCCTAGCAATTTGAAAGGATAATTCTGATACTGTACATTATTGTCAACAATTTTCCTATTGACTTTTGAAGATACTTGCTTTGATAAGTATTAAGTCTTATAATTCCTTAAAATAGACATTTAGAGTACATTTAAAATGTACATTTTATCATCTTCAGACACATGTATCATAAAGAGAAGATACATCTAGGTTTACGAATTCGATATTGTTGTACAGGAAAAGAGGCTAATTTTGTACAGAATAACTGTCTTGTTATTTCTTTTCTGCGTAAGTGATATTAATGTCTGGAAACAATATTGTTACAATAAAAACCTATTAAGATAAGAATAATCAACGTAAGAACTTACTACCATACCATCAACGTACGCATGCGGTCAAAATAAAAATTATTCCAACTACGATAAGCTTACGATCTGTAAGTACGCTTTTTTTTTTTTCTTTTTTTTTATAATGTCAGTTTTTTATTTACAGTAATTATATTGTTACTAGCTGCCAGGGCAGCTAGGTTAGCTTCCTGCGGCATGTTGATGCATAACGTCTCCCCTCTCTAACTTTTACCTCATTCTGAAGTTATATTATTTGATATAATTTAATGTTCATTCGATTTCAAGACATACCACGCACGTGGCCCGGCGTTGAAGGGCACTTCGTGCCCTGAAAGTAGTGAGGAAAGAGTCAAGAAATTACTCCCCGCCAAGGCGGCTCGCTAGCAGACGCTTCACGCCTTTACTTTTTTCCTATATAAAAAATCATTCGAATTATTGAGATGCTTCGCGCTTTCAAGATGGTGAGGAGAGTTTCAGTAAGTTCAGCTCGCTCAAAGAAAAAAAGCAGACATAGACACTCAGTTTTTAATATAAGTAGATGGCTTTTCAACAAATGAATGTTTCAAAATATTACAAGTAGCTAGCGATAAAAATTCTACGTAAGTGGCCCGCTTATGAGTTTCGTGTTTGATTTAGTTAAGCCTTCATTCAAAATTCTCATTATCATTGTTATTTCTGTTTCATAGCAACGACGGTTTGCAAGAATGGATTTCATATTTAATCATTTATTAGGCTTAATCGCTGACTACTTATTAATTGATATCTTCGCTAATTAAAATCGTATAATTATATCAATTGAAACTAATTAAGCCTAAAAAATTACCTATCTATCGGTACCTGGTTCGACTTTCAGGTCATTGGCGTTCAGGAGAAAGAAGCGTGACATAGAAAGATAGTTAGAAAGAAAGATAGTTAGAAAGATACTCAGTTTTTAATATAAGTAGATTGCATAGAAAAAGTCAAAAAAAATGACCAAACTTGATATAGAAGTTTCTGAATAAAAGAGTGTTAAGAACGTGGATTTCAAAAACCTTTTTCTATTTCAAAACACTCGTTCATCTTTATCAATCTTAATCTCGTTAATTTTCTAAATGTTTCTTTACAGAAGGAATAAAACAACGTGCCGAGTACTTTTTTTTAGAATAAACTCACTTCTTGAAGCTCAAACAGTCGCACATCACAAGAAAATCAATGTTATTAACCGATAAAGTCCTTTGACACTTGTAGGTTGATGTTTTTAAATAAAGACTGCTAAGTTCAGAAAACTATTCTGTATTACACATGAAATATATACATTTAAATTGTACATTGAAGAATGCTACCAACTAGGTAGAAGAAGAAACAAAATTGACACTTTACAAAACAAGCCGTGGCTGAAAGTTATCAACACTGCCTTTTAGTGTTGATCCAAATGAAGAGTCTAGTCAAGTGAAAGTCACTGCCGTTAGCGGAACAGGCATTCTTATAGTACTTGGCATGCGCCGCCCTCTACCGGCGGGCGCATTTGCATATTGACGGAGACATACTCCCACCCTATCCGGGCAGGAGTCCGGATATAAGGGAATGGGTGAGAGCTTATGGATGGGCCTTTTCAGGATTCCTTTAGCTGTCTTTACCGTGGCTACTCGCACCAGGTTGTCCTGTCCGGGATGTACCTGTACCACACGTCCAATAGGCCAGGTACCAGGAGATGAGTTGTCCTTAAGGAGCACCAAGTCATTCTCTTTGAGATTGGAATGAGACTCAGTCCATTTTGAACGATTCTGTAGTGATGACAGATACTCCTTTGACCATCGTTTCCAGAATCCTTTTCGGAGATTTTGCAGGAGTTCCCATTTTCTATTATAGCTGGGTTCCTCTGTAGTCGCAGAGTCGGGTACAGAAGTTAGAACATCGCCTGTAAGGAAATGGGAAGGAGTCAAACAATTTATAGAGTCCGTATCGTCACTGATACATGTAATTGGTCGGGAATTTAGTAGAGCTTCAATTTGGCAAACCAATGTTGTTAGCTCCTCAAAAGTGAGCGATGTTTCGCCCAGAACTCGTTTCAGATGAAACTTTACGGATCGGATTCCAGCTTCCCAGATTCCGCCGAAATGAGGAGCAGAAGGAGGGATGAAATGCCAGTCAATTGAGAATTGAGTCATGTAGTTCGCGACTAACTCCGATTTGAGAATAGTTAGCCAGTATTGTTGCATCTCATTCAGTTTCCGATGAGCTCCATGGAAATTCGTAGCATTGTCGCTATAAATGTGGCGAGGGGTGCCACGTCGAGCGCTAAAGCGGCGTAGAGCAGCTATGAACACCTCTGATGTCAGATCACTAACTACTTCGATGTGCACAGCCTTAGTTGAGAGGCAAATGAAAAGTGCAATGTAACCTTTTGTGACTTTTGCACCGCGACCTTTACTAAATTTTATGGAGACTGCTCCCGCATAGTCCAGGCCGCAATGCAAGAAGAGTCTTTCTAGAGTTACTCGAGCTTTGGGCAGATTACCCATGAGTTGGGTGCTAGTAGCAGCTTTTAATCTGTGACATTTTATGCATCGATGAATGCATTTGTTAATTAATCTTTTTCCTCCGATTATCCAATATTTTTGCTTTAAAATATGAGACAACAATGTAGGACCAGCATGTAGATAAGTTACATGTTTTTCCTGAATTAACAGTTCACTAAACCTGTGCTGTGAAGGAATAATGATAGGATGTTTACTATTCAAGGGTAAGTCAGAATTTTGCAAACGACCTCCCACCCGTAATAGACCGTTTTCATCTATAAAAGGGAACGCAGTGTACTGCGCCTTTTGAGAGGCTTGTGAAGTACAATGCAATCTTTATCTTCCTGAAAATACGAGTCTTGAACCCAAAGAATGAGTTTTTCTTCAGCGTTCCGCGCTTCGGCGGACGTGAGTGAGGCGAAATTATTGCATGGTGACGCAATACTTGAAACTTTTCCAATCCTTTTCTTACAAAGATTGATAAATCTGTAGCAGTATTCCAAAATGCGAATTATTTTTGAAAAAGATGAATGTTTTTCGACCAATTGCGTGAACGAATCGTTTGCTACATTAGCGTGACAGTTAAATAACGGATCGCATCGTTCCTCAGTTTTAACTGCGCTAGCAGCATCTGTATGATTTAGTTCAGCCTTTGGCCAGTGCATTTGATTTGAATTTAGCCATGACGGCCCGTACCACCACAGATCACATTTTGACAGACATTTGGGGTCGATATCTCGTGATGCGATATCTGCGGGGTTGTCTTTCGACTTTACGAAATCCCAGGAAGTTGGGGGAAGAACTTCTATGATTTCCGATATTCTGTTAGCAACAAATGTTTTCCACTTGCGTGGATGGGCGGATAACCAGGCTAGCACTACCTTAGAATCGGTCCATGCGAACACACGAAAATTAAGTTTTTGAAATGTGTTGAGGACAGTACAGAATAATTTTGACAGCAAGTGCGCAGCACATAATTCCAGTCTTGCTATGGATATTTGCTTGAGAGGGGCAACCTTGGTTTTAGAAACCAATAGTGAAACCTTTGTAGACCCAGCGACGATTTGTCGACTGTAAATTACAGCCGCGTATGCTAGGCATGACGCGTCTGCAAAACCATGTAATTCAATCTCTAGTTCTGACTGAATGGTGACATTTCTAGGAATAGTGATTTCATTTATTTTTTGAAATGATTCCTGAAATTTTAGCCATTCGTTTTCCAAATGTGGGGGAATAGGGGAATCCCACTCTCCCCTGAGGAGCCATAGTTTTTGATAGAATATTTTAATTGTAACGATGCACGGTGAAATTAATCCTAAGGGATCGAATATGCGAGAAGACTCCGAAAGAATTCGTCTTTTAGTGTAAGGTGGTGAAAGAACTAAATTAACTTGGAAAGCAAATGTATCATTTAATGAATTCCAAAATAAACCCAACACTTTTGAGCTTGAGTGTATATCACGATTGATTTCAACATTTGTTTCTGAAGAACACTTTTCGGGAAATTCTGTTAGAAATTCGGAGGAATTTGAATTCCATTTCCTTAAATTGAACCCATAAGATTGTAAAGTTGAACTAATATTTTTGCAAGTTGATATTGCGTCTGAGATATTAGTCGACCCTGACAAAAGGTCATCCATATATATCTTCTTGTAATATACGTGAGATTTTAGAATTTGAGGTATCAAGGGCAATTTGTTTAATGCATCTAGTAGCTAGAAAAGAGGCTGAAGCCATTCCGTAAGTTACAGTTTTTAACCTGTAAGTTTGAATTTGATCATCGGCATTATATCGCCAAACAATTTGCTGATATGGTTGATCTTCTGATACTAAAATTTGACGGTACATTTTTTTCAATGTCCGCTGTGAAAACGATTTTAGGGAATCTAAAGTTCAACAAAATGTCAAAAATATCCCGCTGTAGTTTGGGACCTACGCCTAAGATAGAGTTTAACGAGATGCCACTCAAAGTCCTGCAACTAGCGTCGTACACTACACGAAGCATTGTCGTTGTAGAAGATGGTTTTAAAACTGCGTGATGTGGCAGGAAACACTGTTCGTTTTTTAACAAATTATCTGCGTTCCCACTTAGAGCGGACATGTGTCCTAAATCCTCGTAATTACGCATGAATTCCTTATATTTATTTTCGAATTCTGGATTTAATTTGAATTTCTTTTCCATGGCGAAAAGTCGCGAAATCGCTGCTGGTTTTGAATCGCCTAATGTGGCTTTTGCCTTATAAAATGGTAACTTCACAACAAATCGACCATCTGAATCTATCGAATAATTTTCTTGAAAGTGTCTTTCGACAAATTCCTCTTCGGGCGTAAAAAGTTCCCTTTTTGCGGCTGGTACCTCTTCCACTTCCCAAAACCTTTTAAGCTCAACATCTACATTCAATTCGTAAATATGGTAGCTAGGGGATGAATTTAAGTTTTCCTGATTTTCCGGTAATCTTCCAGAAATTAAAAATCCAAAAATGGAGTTTTGAGCTATTAAATTACTTTTAGCACAACTTATTTGACCAGGAAATAGAATAGAGAAGAAGTAATCAGCGCCAAGAATCATATCTACTTTACTAGGAATGTAAAAGTTTTCATCCGCAAAATTTATATTACTAAGATGTGAAAAATGTTCCTTTTCAATTCTTTTAATTGGAAGGGGTGCTGTCAATTTATCTAGCACTAAAGCATTTACGGATAGTGTAATATCTGGTTGGAATCTAGAAATTAAACAAATTTCAACACTTCCTTTAGTTAAACCAAGGCTAAATCCAGCAAGACCCGTGATAGGAAACCGGGCATTTTTTTTCTTTTTAATCCTAATGAATTTAAGCTTGAACTTGATATGAGGGTGGTCATTAGGGTGAGTCGAAAAAATCGATTTTTTTATTTCGAAATCGCATTACCTCTCAAAAGTTGTGGTTTAGTATCCACAGCTTGGGAAAAATAAGAAAAAAATTCTAAGTTGACGTCTTCGGTTCGCGCATGAGGCTCAAAGTTGGAAAAAATATGTTAAAAATGGAAATTTTCAAAAGGAAAAAAGAAAAAAAAAATTGTAACTTTTCATAATGCAACTGCCATAAGCTGTAAATATTTTGTGCATTTTTAATCTAAAAAAATATTTTATAGCTTTTACATACGATCATTAGTTTGCACATCAGCCTTAAATTGGGCTAAAATCGCCTACAATGTCAAATTTCGAAAATATCGATTTTTTTTATTTCGAAATCACATTACCTCTGAAAAATTGTGGTTTGGTATCCAAAATTTGGGAAAAATAATAAAAAAAAAATCTAAAGGTTCGCGCATGAGGCTCAAAGTTGGAAAATATATGCTAAAAATGGAAATTTTCAAAAAATAATTTGAAAAAAAAAAGTAATTGTTTTCTATCGAATCTGATTTAAATTGTTAGTAGATAACATAATTTGAACCGAAAAATATACATAACTTTTAGAAGATACATTCTGTTTGTGCATAAGGCTCAAAATATGAAAAAAAAAAAGTCAAAAACTGAACTAGAACGCACTACGTCGGCACTGTGCCGGTATATTTTTATTCTACAGCCGACTTGTCTAGACATTACACATATTCTAGGAGACAGTTCGAAGTCCCTGCAGTCTGCACTCCCTTTGGTTGTCACTTAGTCAGCTAGACCCGCCAAACAAACAGTATCTTTAATTAGCAACTGAAAGTACAGCGTGTTTAGCTTTGGGTGAGTTTTTTGTTTGTTTTTTTTTTTTTTTTTTTTGTAACTTTATAACATATTTTTATGCTCAAGTTTTGTTATACTGTTCTCCGTTCTCCGACTAATAAATTATGGAACCCCGGAAAACTTCTAAACGTTTAATTGTTTGTCCGTTTTTTGGTGCACTGAAAGGGTTAAGTCAAAGTGTTTTACCCACATGTGCAAATGTGTTGTTAACTTGTTTTGAAGAAAAATCGCAATCTGTAAAAGGCGAACCTTTTTCAAGGATTTCAGATTGCATATCTGCTTAAATAGAAGAAATTTACTGCAAAGCTCCTATACCAATGTACAGTGGCAATACCAATGTGCGTTCTATTCCAATGTACAGATGTATAGTGTACATCTACAAGAGATTGGCTTTTTAGCACAAGAACACGAAAAATTCATTGCACACTAGAAATGGACCAACGTCAAAAAATTTAGACTTCGCTTAATTAACAAAATGATTGAGTTTTGTCTTGAAGTTTTATTTATCTTTATCACGACTAAATGACTTTCTCAAAGTGTAGTATTATGGTAATCCTTTATCAATTTTACAATACATACATGACTGACCGTTGGTATAGAAACTTTGCAGTAAATTTCTTCTATGAGCTATGCAATCTGAAATCCTTGAAAAAGGTTCGCCCTTTACAGATTGCGATTTTTCTTCAAAGCAAGCTAACAACACATCTGCACATGTGGTTAAAACACTTTGACTTAACCCTTTCGGTACACCAAAAAACGGACAAATAATTAAACGTTTAGAAGTTTTCCGGGGTTCCTTTATTTATTATTCGGAGAACGGAGAACATTATAACAAAACTTGAGCATAAAAATATGCTATAAAGTTACAAAAAAAAAACTCACCCAAAGCTAAACACGCTGCACTTTTTGATTCACTTTCAGTTGCTAATTAAAGATGCTGTTTGTTTGGCGGGTCTAGCTGACTAAGTGACAACTAAAGGGAGTGCAGACTGCAGGGACTTTGAACTGTCTCCTAGAATATGTGTAATGTCTAGAAAAGTCGGCTGTAGAACAAAAATATACCGGCACAGCGCCGACATAGTGCGTTCTGGTTCAGTTTTTGACATTTTTTTTTCATATCTTGAGCCTTATGCACAAACAGAATGTATCTTCTAAAAGTTAAATATAATTTTTTGGGTTCAACTTATGTTATCTACTAACAATTTAAAGCAGTTTCGATAGAAAAAAAAATACTTTTTTTTTTTCAAATTATTTTTTGAAAATTTCCATTTTTAGCATATATTTTCCAACTTTGAGTCTCATGCGTGAACCGAAGTAGTCAACTTAGATTTTTTATTTATTTTTCCCAAGTTTTGGATACCAAACCACAATTTTTGAGAGGTAATGCGATTTCGAAATAAAAAAAATCGATATTTTCAAAATTTGACATTGTAGGCGATTTTAGCCCAATTTAAGGCTGATGTGCAAACTAAAGATCGTATGTAAAAGCTATAAATATTTTTTTAGATTAAAAATGCTCAAAATATTTACAGCTTATGGTATTTGCATTATAAAATGTTACATTTTTTTTCTTTTTTCTTTTAGAAAATTTCCATTTTTAACATATTTTTTCCAACTTTGAGCCTCATGCGCGAACCGAAGACGTCAACTTAGAATTTTTTTCTTATTTTTCCCAAGTTGTGGATACTAAATCACAACTTATGAGAGGTAATGCTATTTCGAAATAAAAAAATCGATTTTTTCGACTCACCCTAGTGGTCATGCTTCCGGAATCACATAAAACTTTAAGAGTTCTCAATTCCCCGTTAGTATCCTTGACGAAAACACAAGCTGTTGGTAATAAAGCGAATTCGGCGCTCGCGACATTCACCGAAGCACTATTTTCTAGAGGTCGTGATAATTTGTCAATTGGAGGAGCGTTCGTAACTGGAAAGTTCTGACTTGAACCTTTTGAATGAAAGGCGTTCGCATAAACATTCTTTTGCTCGTAGTTTTCATGTAACAGGGAATTATGTTTGCGGTTGCAAAAACGACATAAATACGTAGAATTACATGATTGTACATCGGAATGCTTGTTTGATAAGCAGTTAAAGCACAATTTGCATTTATTTACGAATTGCTTGCGATCTTTAACAGTCATTTCTTTAAATTTCGGACACTTGAATAAAACATGCGAAGTATCTTTACATTTCATACACCTAGCACCTAGACTAGATTTATTATTTTTTGAATTATTTTTAGTTTCATTGCATTCGCTTGAATTGCAGAGCTCTAATGAAATACATTTATTGTTCAGAAACTCCAAAAACATTTTGAAAGTAGGAAATTCTTCCTTTGTCGTATGTTTAGCCCATTCTTCCCGCGTTTTGCTATCCAACTTTTGTAATAGGATATAAATAAGCCAAATGTCTCGAGAGTCTGCTTTGGGGTCTAAAGATTTGAGACCTCTGATGACTTCGTCGGAAGTATCAGTGAGATTGCGCAAATTAACACAATTAGCATTAACTATATTCGCTTGATCCATGAAAGTTTTAATCAATGAAGAAATTATTTGTTTTTTTGTTATCATAACGAGCTAAAAGTTTTTCCCATGCTTCAATATAACCAGTTTCCGATATAGGAATATGCTTTATGATTGTTGCAGGTTCAACACACAATAGCCCTTTAAGATATTGAAATTTCTGAATGTTAGAAAAATTATTATTTTTATGCACTAAAGAAGTATACAAATCCTTAAATGAGGGCCAATCTTGATACTGACCGGTAAAAGATTCAATATTTAACTTTGGTAATTTAAAGTTATCGCTTATCGTATTGCCGATAGGTACAGAATCATCTATTTCTATTCTATTTGAACTTAAATTCATATACACATTATCAAGAGCTTTAAGAAGCTTGACTTTGGTTGTATAATAAGTTTCTTCGAAGTGTACAATTTCCTAGAGTGTTTCCGGAAGTTGAGAATCCAGCTTGTTGAATTCTACAAATATAGACTCTAATCTTTCAAGTTTGGTTTTAAGTTCAAATTTATCAAAGACTCGTTCTTCGTCATCAATAAAATTTGAAATTCGAGTTAAAGCAGCTTTGGACCTGCCGCGGAGAATTTTGAGTGTTTTTTCATCAGTGCTCTGTTGCACGTTTGATGTTTTTTCGACGGGAACTTCGTCCGTCATTTTGAATGGTAATCAAAGTCAAACTTGGAATTGAACAGAGATACTTATCTTTTAAGATGACGCTTCCTTGACTGCCCTTCCATCTCGCCGGTGCCTCCAAATTATCTATGTAGGTTGATGCTTTTAAATAAAGACTGCTAAGTTCAGAAAACTATTCTGTATTACACATGAAATATATACATTTAAATTGTACATTGAAGAATGCTACCAACTAGGTAGAAGAAGAAACAAAATCGACACTTTACAAAACAAGCCGTGGCTGAAAGTTATCAACACTGCCTTTTAGTGTTGATCCAAATGAAGAGTCTAGTCAAGTGAAAGTCACTGCCGTTAGCGGAACAGGCATTCTTATAGTACTTGGCATGCGCCGCCCTCTACCGGCGGACGCATTTGCATATTGACGGAGACAACACTTTTAAGAGTCTCTCTTTTTTTCTTTTTTTTTTCAGAAGTTCAGAAGAACACAAAGAGGATTTTTGATTCAACGATATAGTAACAGGTATTTCTATTAGTTTTGTAGACGTACCACGTACCATTTAACAAAAAATAAATCCGCTCTAAACTTATATTTTAGAAAACCTTCTGAAATATTTCTAAGTTCAAGTATCATTGACACGTTTCTTTGTTTTAATTATTTTTGAGCTATTTGTCATTTAACCCACTTTTCTTTTAATTTTAAGATTTTTTTTTTTTTTTTGCAATAGAATGATACTCAATGAAGGTACTATTCAAATTGACCACAGAAAAAGAGATGATCGGTGCGATAAGAGTACCCTAAATTGAGAAAAAAAAACAATTGCCGCTTTTATATCTATTGTTAGTACTACCAAAGATCTTATCTTTGGTTTTACAGTTTCAACTTCTGCCACAGGATTAATCCCTACAAAGGGAATTTAAAGAGCATTTTCCCTATCCGATAGGGAATTCCAGTCAGTTGGAACGGACATTGCGGAATGTTGAGAAGCGCACCAGTTAAGCATCGTGTGGAATTCTATTTATTGAATTTGGAATTCAATTATTTGAAGAGTGAAACGTGGCGAAATCTGTAAATTTGTAAATAGTTGAACAAGATAAGTATGTGTTGTGAAAGTGAATTAATTATATAAAATTTTCATTTAATTAATTTGAAATTGAATCTTTTTAATGATTGGTAAAAAGAACATGCTGACATTTTTGTTCTTTCATTGCGACTTTTGAAAATACTTAGGAGAAAAAAAGGGCATAGGCAAATTGACGTTATGACACACATAACCGATTAATTACTAAGAAATATTGTAGTCGAACCAATATCAGTTCACGACTACTAACTACTGACAGCATGGTCAGTGTTTGAGCGCTTATGCTTAAAGCGGGGTTGCCAGTTTTTTCATAATGTGACTTTTTTCCACTCAAAAATTGATGTATATGATTTAATTGGATTACCTTTTATAACTATCACCGTTATTTTTGCAGATATATCTATATATATTTCGCAATATCGTTTATCATAAATTAATTCCACCCATGATCTTCCCTTACAGCAGTGGAAATAATCATTCACGGAGGAAATATATTCAAACATAATGTCATTTATTGCCGGTAGAATTTCCTCACAACGGATAATAGATATCGGATTCCTAATTCGTGTTTTGATCTCTGGGCGCCGTTGGAGGTAGAGATAACGAATCTGTACTGTGTGATATCATATACCTTAATGCATTTAAGATTTTCATCGGAATTAGATACAACTGATACGAACAGATGATTCTCTAAGCCAGGCAATTTCAGGCACAGTATTTATCATCAGAGATCTGTTTTAATTAAACAAGTAAAAGATGCGTTTCAGTATTAAAATTCGGAAAAGCGTTGCGATTACAAATTATGGGGGAAAGCTGAAAGCATAAGAACCGTCTTCTTCTTCTTTTTTTTGTATAAAATTACTTACATTTAAAAAGATTTCGAACCTTTGTTAACAGCTAAACAACAAGTTTGGTAAGTGACAGGGGCAAAAATAATGTCCATTGTGGCCGTTCAAAAACGAAAATTGACAAAACGCTTCAATGACCCCCCCCCCCCACCTCCCGCAAAAAGTGAGGTACAAGTGTGGACCTTCTAGAAAAGATTATCAAAAGGTGGTATAAAATAATGCAAACTGGATAATACAAAAATTAGAATGGTGAATAATTCGTATATTACAGAAAAATAGTTGCAATAATCGTAAAAATATCAGACGCCTTTAACCCCAGCATAATCTTAACTGTGCCCACATTTGACGTAAAATACATTTAGCAAATATAAGAATGCATTAAAAATTTTGCTTTTTCCCTCCATCCACATTGTAGTGTTTTAACCTTTTAAATGAAATTACTTTAACCACAAGTAAATAATTCTGACTTGACCCGCGCAAGCGCAGAACATCTTTGTACACTAACATTTCGAACTGAATACATATAGAGATACACCAAAGAATCGGATTTCTGAAACAGTAAATATCTATAGACATTTCTAATGACAGAAAGCTATTTTATTGACAAAGAGAAAAATTCCGTAAACTACGGAGCAAAGCTTATAGCAAAGATGAATCAAAATGGGTAAAGTTAAAAATTGCTTGCAACTAAAAATAGCGAATCGATAAACGGCAGGTAGACTGTGCCTACTGAGCTATTGTAAGAAAAATCGAGGCCTAATCAGAACCTTTCCCTTTCTATTAATGCGATGCTGCATTTTAATGTCTTATTAAAAACATTAAAAAATGTTTTTAATAAGAAATGTTTTTAAAAACATTAAAAAATATTTTAAAACAAAATTTAAAAAGCATATAGCCTTCTACTTTGGAAGTGTTGGTTCTTTTAAAGCAAATGGCCGTTTCTCCGTTAATTTATAAGCCAGTTTGCTAAAATCTTTCAAGTAACATTGATGTCCATTTTGATCCATATCTGACCGCTAACATCACATTTAGAGGAGTTTTTTTCCTATTTTTTCTACTGCTCAAGACAAAAAAATATCGGTTTCAACGTGTTGCAAGTCTTCTTACGCACTTCTGCCTGTAATGGATTTTTAAACACTCTCACAATGATCGAGTATTCGATTAGTGCTTTCCCGAGCCGATCTCATTTATCATTACCATCGACAATTGCATATCATTCATTGTCGAAGAGATGTCTTTTAGGAGGAGAGACATACATCATTATGTATCGTAGTATCCGATACAGGATTAAGGACAACTAACGAGTTCAACTGCGATTAAATATCCAACTAGTACATGAATAACTTCGATTTAAAGATAATCTTGATTTAACGATAATCGTACTTTATTCATTTTACTATAGCGAAATTAATTAAATATTTCCTCCTTGAATAATGAAAGTTTTAATTCAATGATAGTAACTAATAGTTTTAAGATTTTTTTTTTAATCAGGGCTATGCATAGTTACCAAGTTTTAATCCTTGATTTTGCATTTCAAACAAAATGCAGCAAATATTTTCAGAAATAAATGCTTAACTTTTATTGATTAGTTGTTTATACTTTGCAATACGAGCCCTTTTATCTTATTTCATTTATTCAACTGGTTTCTTCGTTTCTTTTTTTTTTTTTTTTTTCTTTTTTAATTCTTTCCTTTTTTTCATCTCCCCCCCCCCCCCCATGGAGCAACACATTTTAAATAGGAATGTGCCAAAATGTATTAAAAATAGCAAAGAAGTTGAACTAATAAATATGCAACTTGTATACCTGCAATTTAGCAATATCCTTGATTTAACGATAATCTCAATTTTTTGGGGATTTTACAATAGAAAAATTAGTTGAATGGTGCTTCCTTGAATGGCAATATTCTAGATTCAACATGGCAATAAGCTTTTAACTAAAAATATATGGAACGCTATTCGGCATCTTGCCCTAACCATCATTTTGCCGCCCCGTGTGCCCACATAGCTCATAAAATAGGCGTATGGGTAAAGCTTTATTAGTTAAATGGACTGTAGTCTTCCAATATTAACAACCATTTGTCAGTTCTGATTCAATGGCAAATTCAATTATCACTTTCTATTTTAACATGAATCTAATTCATCATGCATAGAAAGATCAAATCAGTTATTCACTGT